>BLSH010104574.1:334500-346676 GCA_018402905.1 Glandirana rugosa | reverse complement strand
ATGTCCCAATATTTATGGACCTGACTGTATATATATAAATACAGGGCAGTCAGTGTAGAATATAGTATAGTGCAGTCCGTTTAGTGTATATAATGCAGTTCAGAGTATATAGTGCAGTCCGTGTAGTATATATAATGCAGTTCAGAGTATATAGTGCAGTCTGTATAGTATATATAATGCAGTTTAGAATATATAGTGCAGTCCATATAGTATACATAATGGACCAGGGTGGTGCTGTGGACATAGCGTATCTTGATTTCAGCAAGGCATTTGATACAGTTCCACATAATGATCTGATACAAAAGTTGTACAAGCTGGGACTTAACCCTTGGGTGGTTCAGTGGATATGCAGTTGGTTAAAGGATAGATCCCAGAGTGTGGTTGTAAATGGGGTTCACTCAGAACAGAGACCAGTCACTAGTGAGGTACCACAAGGCTCTGTACTGGGTCCTGTTCTGTTTAACCTATATGTAAGTGATATAACTAAAGGTTTTTTGGGCAATGTATGTCTCTTTTGCTGATGATACAAAGGTGTGTAATAGGGTTGATATCCCTGGAGGTGTCTGTAACATGGAACATGATTTGGCATTGCTGGAAGATTGGTCAAAGCAGTGGAGACTGCAGTTCAATATTTCTAAATGTAAAATAATGCATCTAGGGAAAAAGAATCCCCTTAGAGAGTACAACATTGGGGGTACAGTGTTAGCCAGCACTACAGAAGAAAAATATTTGGGGGTGCTTATTTCAGATGATTGCAAAATGAGCAAACAGTGTGAGCAGGCAGTGGGAAAAGCAAATAGAATTCTGGGATGTATCAGTAGAGGGATCACCAGCAGGAGGAAGGAGGTTCTGATTCCTCTATATAGATCTTTAGTGAGACCTCACTTAGAATACCGTGTCCAGTTCTGGAGACCACACTTACAAAAAGATATTGATAAGATAGAATGCGTTCAGAGACGGGTAACAAAAATGGTGAAAGGTCTGGGGGATAAAACATATCAAGATCGACTTCGGGAACTTAATATGTACAGTCTGGAGGAAAGAAGGGAGAGGGGAGACATGATTGAAACCTTTAAATACATCAAGGGGGTGAATAAGGTTCAGAAGGGCAGTCTTTTCAATATGAAACCAAAATCAAGAACACGGGGACATGACCTCAAACTAACTGGGAAGTTCAAAACTAATCTTAGAAAGTATTATTTTACTGAGAGGGTGGTTGATGATTGGAATAAACTACCAACAGAGGTTGTGAGACAGTCAACAGTAAATGGCTTCAAACATGCTTGGGATAAACATAAATCTATAGTCAGACAACAAGGTTAATGTAAAAAAAAAATAAATAAATAAAAGGGGCAGACTCGATGGACTACTCAGTCTTTTTCTGCCGTCACTTTTCTATGTTTCATAATGCAGTTCACCGTATATAGTGTAGGTCCATGTAGTATATATAATGCAGTTCAGAGTATATGGTACAGTCCGCGTAGTATATATAATACAGTTCAGTGTACTGTATATAGTGCAATCTGGGTAGTATATATAATACAGTTCAGAGTATATAGTGCAGTCAGTGTAGTATATATAATACATTGCAGAGTATATAGTGCAGTCAATGTAGTATATATAATACAGTAGAGAGTATATAGTGTAGTCAGTGTAGTATATATAGCACAGTGTATTGTAGTGGTTAAGGGGAACAGACCCAAAAAATAAGAAGTAATAAAAAGCGCATCCGCCTCTCTCAGAGGCTACCCACCGAATGGGCTGTCTTCGGTTTGACAGCTCTTATATAGGCAAGGATGGGGCCATCCGGTGACGTAACCGGGTGACCCGGCCCCCTTCTGACCTCATGACGTGAGCAAGTTTAAATTACATTTTGCTTTAGATATGTCAGTTTGCAGGGTCACTGTTCTACACATCACACAGATATGCCAATTTACAGGCAGACTAAGGGGACCCCCCTCCCCCAGGCATGATATTTAAAAGAATATTACATTTTTATTGTTTGACTTTAAACGTTATTAAATCACTCCTCCTGAAAAAAAACAATCATTTTAAAAACTTTTTTTTTTTTAATGATACATAATCCCTAGGGCAGTACCCAGGTCACCATACACTTTTTATGGCAATAACTTGCATATAAGCCTTTAAAATTAGCACTTATGATTTTTCATGTTCGTGTCCCATAGACTTTAGTAGGGTTTGCATGTTTGCTAGAACTTTTTGCCTGTTCGCTGTGTTCTGGTGAGAACCGAACCGAGGGGTGTTCGGCCCATCCCTAGTAGCAGCCCATTTAGAGTAGTGTGCAGGGAAACAGTTCATAAAAGCAATTCTAATACTTTCTATATCTAATAGATATAGGAAAAAGACTTCAATTGCTTTTTTTGTAGGTTCTAGGTTAGTGGACTTTAAGTGGCAATGCCATCTTCTCAACTGCTTCCTCATCTGATGTCTTCTCGTTTTTTAGCCATTTGGCAGCCACTGATGATGTAACACCTATGAATGTGCTCCTGAGTTACCCTATCCTGGCACCTAGTTCCATTTCTGCCTCTGTAAGACTGAAAGTGTACACTGCACTACACAAACACTGTAGCCAAATAAATGAAAAAAAAAGCTTGGAGAAAAGAGGAGTTTTTTGACAGAAGAGATATACAGCACCAAGTTTTATCCACCAAAAATGCTACCCTTATTTTAGTACCGCTTTAAAGTTCAACACTTACTTTATGTCCACATGCACAGCACAAGTTATCTCCAAAAGAAAATGTGCATCCATACCCAAGAAACTGGCACCCATCATGAGTGATCTTCAAAGCTAAAAATTAAAGTGGATGTTTGGCAGATTCAGTTAACAATTTAGGCTGCATTCACATCTCAGCGTATTGAATCACGGACAGATTTGCCGCAAATCTGCCTGCGATTTGACAGCGCTGATATGTAAATGGCAAAACATGGGACGCATATTTGAGATGCCATTCATTTGAATGGAAGCTCAAAACGTGGTTCAGGTCTGGGTGATAAAGCATGCTGCAATCACGGCAACACGCATCGCAGGATGCATGCTGCCCCAAATTAGCTCCTGAACTATTTTTGGGCGACATGCGTCCCGCGATGCATGTTACCGTGATTGCAGCACGCTTTATTGCCCGACAATCGCAGCAGACCTGCACCGCATTTTGAGCTGCCATTCAAATGAATGGCATCTCAAATATGCATCCCACGTTTTTGGCATTCACATATCAGCACTGTCAAATTGCGGGCAGATTCGTGGGAAATCTGTCAATACGCTGAGATGTGAGTGCAGCCTAAGGAAGCACTTATACTTTTTTTGTATAAGTACTCACTACAGTGCATGCAGACTGAAGCCCTTCATACAACGTGGCACCTGTAACTAGCAACCTAATGTGGCCACATATCTGAAGCTGCAATTTTTACATCACTGCTCTGTTAGGCTTCCTGGCAACACATTATCTAAAAACATTTTTAAATGGTGCTTTTGTCATTATTTCTCACTCCATTTGCTATTGCTGAATACTGTTGAGAACCAACTGTATCTCATGCTATGCCAGCTTAGTATCCTGCACTCTGCCAAACTTTTTTAAAAATATTCAGTTTCCAAAAAAGCCAACTGCATGTTGTCAGCTTGTGACCTCCATCATATGTCTAGGTACTGATTATTTTTCCGAGTTTGCGAAATTTTATAGAAAGGCTTCACCTCATAGCCTTGCATACCATCCAACTAAAGCTTGTTATATTCTAAAGCTGGAAATCGTTCCTACTGTTTAATCTCATAGATATGTGACACAAGACATAGATTCTGTTCAGTGTTTAATAACATGTTGGAATGCTTACATCAGTCATGTTTCTGTGTGGTTACATCTCATTCCACTTGGAAAAGCTAGCTGTCTAAGCAGAAACTGCAGTAGAGATTTGACAGAGGATCATTAATGCACATTCCTAGTGAATTGTTATGGAAGTCTTACACAGTGCGCTTTCAAAGAGCTTGACAACCAGCAATGCTCTGGATCACTATAACAAGCAGGCATTAAAACCAATTGAATTCCAAATGTAGCTGAAAGGAATAAGATAGAAATTGTTGTTTTCACAATAAAACACTATCTACTGAATTATATTTATAGCATGGTTTTTAACTTTTGGGTGAAGTGCTGAGTGGTTAGAACCCCCGTCAGTTTTTTTTTTCTTTTTTTATTGCATGATTCACACTCTGTCCTGGTGATCATTGCCATCAAGACTACAAGTTAGGTAAAATCCCAAGTTTTGAGTTGAGGACAGGGTTCAATCCTTACCTTGCTTTTACTGCCATCCAAAGACCCAAAAAAGAAGACACTTTTTTTTAAATAATCTTTGTTTATTGAAAGCTTGTACAATACTGTGATATATATAAAAAAAAAGAAAATACACACATATCACACATTGGGAAGAAAAGAAAAAAGCAGCACAAAAGGGAACAATACTAGAAGTATTAGTCCAGGTAATATCTAGAGATACAAATCAACAGGGTAGATTGCATATCAACAGATTTTGACCCTAGGCCAAACAAAGTACATCACTGGATATACTTATCAAAGTCTAACCTGTATGCTGGACCGACATATCCAGAGGAAGGACATTACGCATATCCTGGGTATCGTCTTTCCATAAAAAAAGTATATCATGTGAGACCAATAATACCAGTCGATAGGTAATTAAAAGAAAAAGAAGGAGGAGGACAAACATCTCGAGGTGTAGAATCAAAGAGCTTAGTGAAGTGTGACCAAGTAGTAGCAGGGTTGCCTCAGCCACATCAAAACTTGCATAGGGGCCTCTAATTGCGACAGGGATTAAAGTATGGGCTCAGGGGGGATGCTACGTGATCCCGCAGGGATATAATTAGGTACTAGAGATTTCCTCTGAGTAGCACATCCATCCCAACCAAATATCACGGAAGCGGTCTAACTAGTCCTTAACAGTAAACACCCATCATTCGGCCTCCATGATATGGTTTACTTCTCACTTCCAATCAGTTAGCGTTGGACAGGCAGCCTGTTTCCAGTACCTTGGGATTAGGCATTTAGCAGCATTCAACAAGTAGGATGTTACACTCTTTTTGTATCGCTTAACTGAGGACCTAACATCATGAAAGAAAAACTGAAGAGGCGTACATTGAAAAGGACGTATGGATGTTTTCTGGATCCAAGTAATTATCGATTCCCAGAAAACCCTACTCTTTGGACAATCCCACCAGAGATGAGAGAATGTACCGCGTTGGGAGCAGCCACACCAAGAACAGGGATCAGACCCTGGAAATATCTGT
The DNA here is from genome assembly GCA_018402905.1 of Glandirana rugosa. Classification (NCBI taxonomy): domain Eukaryota; kingdom Metazoa; phylum Chordata; class Amphibia; order Anura; family Ranidae; genus Glandirana; species Glandirana rugosa. Next base: position 341,368 of record BLSH010104574.1, on the reverse strand, counting down.
ACTGAACTCTCCAAATACTGTACCTTTTACAAAATATACAAGAATGTGATTCAGCAGTTTTATAAACTGAAATATAGAGATGAATTTGATTTACTTGTTTAAAGTTCAGTGAGCTTTAACCTAGATGCAAGTTATTTTGAAGTTTATGGGGTATGAATCATGTTTGAAAATTCTAGTGATTTTTAGGGCTAAGAGACAAGCTATTGTCAAAGAATGGCATGGGTCACTGTCACTGGGATGCGTACCAATGCAAAAACACTTAAAAAAACTACACAGTGGGGACAGAGTATTTTCCATGATGCTTCAAGGGTGACATTAAAAAAAAAAAATAACATGCTTGGTTTATGGCTTAAATTTGTATATGGTGCTATGGAACAGTACAATTTTTTAGCAACAGTCTCAGCAACAGTTTAGTCTGCCAGGGCATATTCAGCAATACTTTTTCTTTTACAATTATCTTGGCTTGCATAGCAAGCAGCTACTCCAATATGATTAATTGCATAAAAATTGTTTCAGGTAGTTTTAGCAGCAACACATTCTTTTTCATGAAGTGGTACTAGGTGTGCATTAACCAGCAGATAGAACTTGGTCATTGGTTTGCTGAAACTGTCCATATTCTTTCTAATGCAAAACTGTACTGTTGCTGGTCAATTTATATTAAATTCTCATTAAGAATTAAGAGCCCTCAAATGCATTAAAGACAAAAGCGTAAGCAGGTGTTTTACTGCACAAATTAAGGCAGAACGTATTATATCGCAGCAGTGTAAACGCGGCCAGCAGCAAGGGATTTTTATTCATGGTTTCGTGGATAGTAGGCCTAACTGGTATGGGCCTAACATTTATTTTTACAATGGGGATATAGGGCTATTATCTCTAATCCTCTAACAAAGTGTTCCATTGGCAAGTACCCCTCATCAGTGTGCTATTCTATTCTGATTCAGGCAAGGGGACATTGTATTTAAGCTCCACCTCCTGAATAAACCTTTAAAATTGCTATGAATTATGCATGTAAATCTAAGTGTATTTAACACTTTGAGTAACATGTGTAGCACTACCCCTGTAGGAGTTGCAAATATCAGGGTTCCCCATTGCTGCACAGACAGTCACACAGCATTTCCTTCTTGCATCCAGACTCCAGAAAAACAACTTGAATGGGGTAGGGATTATGGGATGCCCAACTTAACTGCAGCAACAAATGCAGGGATAACTTCCTTTCTATGTACAGCTCCCACTTGTTCCTCTTGCACAAATCTTGCTCCTTTGCACAGCCCTACTGGGTACACTCCATAGGAGCTACCAGACTTTTTGTTAGCTTAGCAACAGCCCATTACAGGCTAGGAACTCTCAATCCCTTTGGAAAGTAGCATATGTGGAGTGAACTGCATCCTACAACTCCTTCTGCTTCCCTGTAGACACTGATCCCAGCTCCACTTTTGCAGAAAATGCTAGCCCCCCTGGCTGCCACCAGCCCACCTGGCTGCTTCTTCTTCCCAGTCCTCCTGACTGACATTTTGCACCAGTCCTGCCTGACTGACACACTGGAGACTTCCTGTGGCAAGGTTGGATGAAGACTTAAGCACAACACTGTCTTCAAGAGAGACCTGCTACAGCTGGCAGTCTGTCCCCTTGTCTGTCCCTGCACCATGCTGATCTACTCACTCTGTCTCTCTTTGCTCCTGCTGTCTCCCCTGAAAGCTTTTCTTCAATTGCCTCCTGTGGTACGATCCTTCCAGGTCAGCCACCGAGGTCCAGCCCAAAGTAAATCCCCTCCACGCAGGGGTCCCTCAAGGACCACTGACATGCTCCCTCAGCACTGCTTCTCCATCTTCCTCCTGACCCCCTTGCTGACATGGCTCATCCAATATTTAAAGGCTCCTTGGTTCCCTGCCAGGCCAACTTCCTGGGGATTGGCCAAGAACCTCCAAATATGCAGAGCAGCCCCTCCTAGCCACCGCCCACTAACTTCCAGAACATTCTCCAATATTCTAGAATCGGGGGGAGGCACCAGAGAGCTGCCTGGATGAGTCACCCAGCCGTAATCTCTAAAAACCCTGACTCAGATTCAGCGACTCAGGTTTATCCCTGGGCCAGACTACTGCCTGTACTACTGCTAGTAGCACACTAGAGGGTGCTACACATGCATAATCTGTAAATCTGTTTATTCTGGATAAGGTTCTGACTGCATCAGTGTGATGTGGTATATACCACTTGATGTCCAGCCTTGTTTGTATACACAGCTGTTTGCAGCTCTAAGAAGATATATACATGAAGGCAGCTTTGACCTACAAGTGTTGATTCCTGTGATTATCCCTGTAGGCCACTTACATACTAAGTTACCTAGGTTTTAAACACTTCTCTTTGGGGATCTCTTGTTTTACTCTATTCCATCTGTGTCATGAATCAGTTCTACAACATTCAACACTAAAATTAGAATTGGAATATGGAATATACCATAGGCTTCCTAGCCTTGAAAGGAGGCACAGCTGTTTTAGCTCTAAGAGTTTAAATATGCTTGGATGAAGCTTTGGCTTCTATATACTTGTTGACTTCATTGAACCATGCTATCAAGTAATGAGGCTATGGTCGGGATTTATTATACTCAACAGCTTCTCTGGCATTAAGGTTTAACTGCACACTTGGGTGGACTTTTTAATACAGGATGACCGACAATTCATTCAATTGATTTTGTTTTGTTTTTTTTTTTTATGTCATTCCCTGCAATTGCCATATGACTGTTACGTTTGATATCGTTAGGACAATCTTTGCAATCTCACCCTTGCACGTCATTCGTTTTCAAAGTTACCAAGGTTTTGAATACTCTGCTTTTGCTCCTTTTTTTCCATCCCCGTATGTCATCCATGGGTTACCTTCTTGATATGGAACATCAATATTTATTGGTTGAAATACTAAATAGCTGTTAAACTTGCTGCCATAAGTAATTTTACATTGCAGTATGCATATGTATATATATATATATATATATATATGTATCTATATATATAATTCCAAATCAGGTGAACGGTGTAGCAATTACAACAGTTTGTATATGTGCCTCCCGCTTTCTAAGGGACCAACAGAAATGGGACAATTGGCTGCTCAGCTGTTCCATGGCCATTTCAAGTGTGCTATTTGCATTTGGAATCTGTTGCTGTCAATATGAGATCCAAAGAGCTGTCACTATCAGTGAAGCAAGCCATCACTAGGCTGAAAAAGCAAAACAAACACATCAGAGAGATAGCAAAAACATTAGGTGTGGCCAAATCAACTGTTTGGAACATCCTTAAAAAGAAAGAGCGCACCAATGAGCTCAGCAGCACCAAAAACCCAGAAGACCATGGAAAACAACTGTGGTGGATGAACCCTGGTGAAGAAAACACCCTTCACAACAGTTGGCCAGATCAAGAACACTCTCCAGGAGGTAGGTGTATGTGTGTCAAAGTCAACAATTAAGAGAAGACTTCATCAGAGTGAATACAGAGAGTTCACCACAAGATGTAAACCATTGGTGAGCCTCAAAAACAGGAAGGCCAGATTAGAGTTTCCCAAACAACATCTAAAAAAGCCTTCACAGTTCTGGAACAACATCCTATGGACAGATGAGACCAAGATCAACTTATACCAGAGTGATGGGAAGAGAAAAGTATGGAGAAGAAAAGGAACTGCTCATGATCCAAAGCATACAACCTCATCAGTGAAGCATGATGGTGGTAGTGTCATGGCATGGGCATGTATGGCTGCCAATGGAACTGGTTCTCTTGTATTTATTGATGATGTGACTGCTGACAAAAGCAGCAGGATGAATTCTGAAGAGTTTCGGGCAATATTATCTGCTCATATTCAGCCAAATGCTTCAGAACTCATTGGACAGTGCTTCACAGTGCAGATGGACAATGACACGAAGCACACTGCGAAAGCAACCAAAGAGTTTTTTAAGGGAAAGAAGTGGAATGTTATGCAATGGCCAAGTCAATCACCTGACATGAATCCGATTGAGCATGCATTTCATTTGCTGAAGACAAAACTGAAGGGAAAATGCTCCAAGAACAAGCAGGAACTGAACACAGTTGCAGTAGAGGCCTGGCAGAGCATCACCAGGGATGAAACCCAGCGTCTGGTGATGTCTATGCGTTCCAGACTTCATGCTGTAATTGACTGCAAAGGATTTGCAACCAAGTATTAAAAAGTGAAAGTTTGATTTATGATTGTTAATATGTCCCATTACTTTTGGTCCCTTAAAAAGTGGGAGGCACAAATACGAACTGTTGTTATTCCTACACCGTTCATCTGCTTTGGATGTAAATACCCTCAAATTAAAGCTGAAAGTCTGCAGTTAAAGCACATCTTATTTGTTTGATTTCAAATCCATTGTGGTGGTGTATAGAGCCAAAAAGATTAGAATTGTGTCGATGTCCCAATATTTATGGACCTGACTGTATATGATAGGTATTTAATTTAATTTAAAAAAAATGCTGATGTTGTATTATGTTGTCCTTGGAAGATGAACTTGATCTTTTAAAATGCTTTTTATTTTTTTTTAGTTTTAGTGCTATTAATTCAAATCAGTTAATAAAGATATTGTAATATTTTTGGATTATTGGTAGATTCTTATATAGAATTCCCTTATGCTCTAATAGGCTGTAATGTTTTTTTCTGTAATTGTCTGGGAGGACACCTGAAGTGTATGCCCTATTCAAATTATTCTCAAAGATAGGATCTTCTCTCCTTTTTTTACAGCTATTATAGTTATCTATAGGAAAAAAAGAGTTTTTTCCCCTTTGAGCTACTAATCTCTCTTGATATTATTGAAAAAAATAGTTGCCCAAAGTCAGTAATCAATGTTAAAAAAATTAAAAGGAATTGGTGAAGGTCCAAGGTTCTTCAAATAGCTGTGAACATACTATGTTATAGACATTTTCTAATACCGTTATATCTATGCAGACCCCATAAGTGATTTTGCTTAGTTTCACAAATGATTCATTCCATGCATTCAATTCCTTTTATTACTTTTTTACAAGGTTATAACGTTTTGTTATGTGACACTACATCTCTTCTTTTTGATACTGGGGAGCAGTAGGATGCTGTGCAGACACACAGAAATGCAGGCTGTGCTTGTGCAGGGGGCGTGTTCAAGAGACAGGCTGTGATTGGGAGGGGGTGTAGGCCAGAGGCAGGTGTAATTGGGAGGGGGTGTAGGCCAGAGGCAGGTGTGATAGGGAGGGGGTGTAGGCCAGAGGGAGGCTGGAATTGGGAGGGGGTGTAGGCCAGGGGCAGGTGTAATTGGGAGGGGGTGTAGGCCAGAGGCAGATGTGATAGGGAGGGGGTGTAGGCCAGGGGCAGGTGTGATTAGGAGGGGGTGTAAGCCAGAGGCAGGTGTGATAGGGAGGGGGTGTAGGTCAGAGGGAGGCTGGAATTGGGAGGGAGTGTAGGCCAGGGGGAGGCTGGGATTGGGAGGGGGTGTGTGCCAGAAGGAGGCTGTGAATGGTTGTGGGGGTGGTGGCTAAATAAACTACCCAACACATGCATGCTGTGTGTCTGCACAGTGTCCTGTACCTCTGAATGACTATCCAAAGGATGAAAACTACCCATGAAAGCTCAGATCAGCCTCTGTGCTTTGTGTGGTCAGTTTAGAACAAGGAAGAAATCTGACTGGCAGGATCAATCAAATACTTTAGATGTAAGAAATACATGAAAAAGATAGCAACTATGATTTATGAAAAAACACATATGTGGACACTCCTATAGAAAAAAAATACTTATGGTAACATACATGTTAACTGGCAATAGGGTCACAATTTGTGGCTGATTTAGTACACTTTGTGAGACTCTGGTACTTTTGCCACTAGTTACTGCAAACAATTACTTATTAACCACTTGCCGACCGCCGATCGGCATTTGACGGCGACAAGGTGGCTGCTTAGCGCAAATCGCCGCCATATGACGGCGGCCGCGATCACGAGCCGTGTGCGCGCGCCCCCTAGGCGCCGGTGCTGCAACGGCATTTGTTACAGGGCCTTTCAATCTACAGGGCCAGGCCAATGATTTTGGGCCTGGCTCTGTAGATCGCCCCTGCCAATGACATTACTCCTCTGCCTCTGTAAATGTAAACAGAGGCAGAGGAAGTTCACTCCCCTTCCTCCCTGAAGCCCTTTTCGGGTTTCAGAGAGGAAGAAGAAGCATCAGGAACGTGAGTTTGCACAATCACCACACTGACACCAGGTCACATAGGCACATTTAATCCCTTGATCGCCCCCTGATCGCCCCCCAGTTAACCCTTTCACTCCCTGTCACCCCCTGTCACAGTATCACATAGTGCAGCGATCTGATTTTTAGCGATCGCTGTACTTGTGACCCTTGTGACACTAAATCAGTGTTAGGTTAGTCTAGTACTAGGCCTAGTTAGGTGAAAACACCCCCCCGCCCCCCCAATAAAGTTTTTAACCCCTTGATTGCCCCCTGTCACCTGTGATCACCGTATAAGTGTCACGGGTGACGCTAGCTAGATAGATAGTTTTTTTTTTCAATCGGATTACCCGCCGTATATACCTTTTATAGGTTTTAACCCCTAATCGCCCGGCGGTGACCCCAGTTAGCTTTTAGTGTGCGTTAGGGTCAGTGTAAACGCCAGGCAGGGTCAGTTAGCGAGGTACTCTCACGCACGCACATTAGGTAGGTGCTAGATATTATTGTAATATCTGATCAGATCAATATCTGCGATCTGATCAGATATATATTAGCGCCCCCCTTAGATTAGGGTTCTAAAAATGCAATGTTAGCGGGATCAGCCCAGATAACCGCTAACACCTGCGTTTAGCCCCTCCGCCCATCCCAGCCCACCCAAGTGCAGGATCAATAGATCGCTGTCACTTAC
>BLSH010104574.1:253233-275713 GCA_018402905.1 Glandirana rugosa | reverse complement strand
CGTCAAAGCTTGTTTAAAGCTTTCTTTGAGAGGCCTGCACCACCATCGGGCTCCAACCATATCGCTCATTTAGAGACTGTACAGGAAGGACATCCACCCAGGGTTCCAACCCTATAGCTCATTTAGAGACTGTACAGGAAGGACATCCACCCAGGAGAAGCTGAAATATGCCCCCCAGACCACCAGAATGGGGCTCCAACCATATAGCTCGTTTAGAGACTGTACAGGAAGGACTTCCAACCAAGAGAGGCTGAACTTGGCTGGGGCGACAAGCGGTAAGGGATACCTCGCGACTCCAGTCCTGATCAGGTGAGGAAAAAAAGGAGAATGCGGTGAGTCGGGTCTGTCTTTGATTTATAGTTAACCAGTCCTATCATGTTGTGGGGGCGGAGCCACAACCCATGTGTATGCTGCCATGATGCACCAGGAAAATGCGTTTTCATTTTCTTTCCACATTTTATAAGCACTTGTGGAAAAAAATGACATGTTCAAAAGACTCATTAGGCCTCATAGATTATACGTTGGGGTGTTTAGTTTCCAAAAGGGGGTCATTTTGTGGGTTTTTCCATTGTCCTGGTGCTCCGGGGCCTTCAAAAGTGTAATAGGTGGTTGAGAAATGAGATGTGTAATTTGTGCTCCTAGAAAGCCTGACGGTGCTACTTCAATTTTGGGCCTCTGTATGTGGCCTGGCTGTATAAAAGTCTCACACATGTGGCATACTATGGAGGAGTAGCAGAATATATTTTGGGGCGTCATTTTTGCTATGTACATGCTATGCATTGGAAATATCTTAATATCTAAATGGACAACTTTGTGTAAAACAAAAAGGGTTTTTATTTTTTTTCCATATTTTCCAAAAAGTTCTGGAAAAATATGAACTGTTCAAAAGGCTTTCCAAAATGGGGTCATTTTGTGGGTGTTTCCATTGTACTGGTGCTCCAGGGCCTTAAAAAGTGCAATAGGTGCTTCTTCAAAGTTGGGCCAAGCTATGTGGCTAGGCTGTTAAAAAGTCTCACACATGTGGTATCGCCATACTCAAGAGGAATAGCAGAATGTATTTTGGTGTGTAATTTGTGGTATGCACATGCCATTTGAGAGAAATAACCTGTTAACATGACCATTTTGTGGGAAAAAAAATCTTAATTTTGCAAAGAATTGTGGGAAAAAATTACAACTTCAAAAACTAACCGTGCCTCTTATTAAATACCTTGGAATGTCTACTTTTCAAAACAGGGTCATCTGGGGAGTAATTGTACTTTCTTGATTTGTTAGTGTCTCAAGAAATTATATAGGCCTTCATTACATCAGGTGTGATCAATTTTCTATGATTGCCACCATAGCATGTAGACTCTTTAACCACTTCAACCCTGGAAGGATTTCCCACTTTAGGACAAGAGCACTTTTTGTGATTCGGCACTGCGTCGCTTTAACTGACAATTGCGCGGTTGTGCGACGTTGTACCCAAACATCCTTTTTTTCCCCACAAATAGAGCTTTCTTTTGGTGATATTTGATCACCCCTGCATCATTTCTGATCGCCGCTATAAACAAAAGAAAAGCGACAATTTTGCAAAAAAAACTCAAATTTGTTACTTTTTGCTAAAATACTAATATAAAAAAAAAATATATAAAAAAAATGTTTTCCATCGGTTTTGGTCGATTTATATTCTTCCTCATATTTTTGGTAAAAAAAATCGCAATCTGAGTTTATTGATTGGTTTCTGCAAACGTTGCAGCGTTTACGGATGATGAGAATTCATTTCTGGGGTTTTTATTTTATTTTTTACTAATAATGGCGGCGATCTGCTATTTTTAGCGGTACTAACACTTTTTTGGGACCGTTGGCATTTATACAGCGATCAGTGCTATAAAAATGCACTGATTACTGTGTAAATGCCATTGGCAGTGAAGGAGTTAACCTGGAGGGGGCGCTCTAAGGGTTAACTTTGTACCCTGGGCGTGTTCTAACTGTATGTGGGCTGGCCTGGCTGGGGGAAGTGAGTGATCACGGCTTCCATATACAGGAAGCCTGTGATCACAGCCCTTCCCCCTCTAACAGAACGGAGATCCGTGTTTACTTACACGGACCTCCATTCTTTCACTGCGGGGGGGGGCATCGCGGGTAGCCGGCAGTGATCGAGTCTGCCCTACCCACTCCCTGCCCCCCCCAACACAGTGAGTGCGCAAGCGCGCCTCCGGTGGCGTGCGTGCGCTCAGAGTGAGGGATATCACAGCCGCCGTCATATGACGGCGGCTGAGATATCGAGCCACTTTGACGCCATCAAACTGCGGTCAGCAAGTGGATAAATTACACAAAGACCAAATAATATACACTGATTTGAGTTATTTTTACCAAAGATATGTAGCAGTATAAATTTTGGCAAGAATTTATGAAGAAAAATTTTCGGTCTTTTTTCATTTATAGTAAAAAAAAAATAAAAGACTTAGTAGTGATTAAATACCACCAAAAGAAAGCTCTATTTGTGTGAAAAAAAGGACAAAAATGTTGTATGGGTACAGTGTAGCATGACTGAGTAATTGTCATTCAAAATGTGAGAGCGCTGAAAGCTGAAAATTGGTCTGGTTAGGTAGGGGGTTTATGTGCCCAGTGGTCAAGTGGTTAAAAAATACTTTTCTGTGAATCCAGCCTCAGAGCTTGTGTCCGAAGACCCAGGAGACGGTGCCCTGGGTCTGGTAAAAGACTAACATTGCACAAGGTAATCTGTTGTTTGCTGGGAACTGCTGTGCTTTCTTGAAAGGCTCCAACTTTAATGTTATTTCACATTTCTGTTTTTTTGTATTTTATGTGTTGCTCCCTCCTCCTGAACGTATTACTGTTTTCTAATTCCTTATACTTTCAATTTTTATATTCTGCTCATTGAATCATACTATTCACTTGTCTTACCAGCTGGTAACCCCCACCAAGCTTGAATCCTGCAGACTCTTAGTGTGCATACTTTAGGGGATAATACCCTGCCTTTGGCCACAACTACCTCACCGCATGTTTTTCTTACTTATCCATTGTGGCCTCATGCATGTTCCTGTCTATAGTATCTCTCTTAATACTTCTTTCTGCCTCTTTTCTAATGACCCCCCATTTTGGACCTCTGTTGTCAATCTTTTCACAAAATGATGCACATTCATTTACGGGTAGGTTATTAACAACACAAAGCAAAGTTCTGTAGTACTTCCCCTTAAAGGAGCCGCTGGATGTATTGAGTTCTCTGTTCTTGTGCAACAACTTTGTGAACAGCTTTGTCCCTTCTGACACACCTGGCTGGGTAGAGCTCTGCTGCAAATACACATGCATGCACAAATACAACTATCCTGCACACAGCTATATTGGGGTATCAGGAAATAAGCACCATACTGCTCAGCTCTAAGTAAGTATGTAAATTGTCACAGATTAGGAGTGAATAACAATACACACATATCAATGAGCAGGTAGAAGAAACTGTTTGCAGTATAGACTAAATCACTGTATTATTAAAGCAGAATTAACCAAGTAATAAATAGCATCAGTAATGAATAGTATCAACAGTGAACAGTATCAGGAGTAATGAATAATTTCACAGTAGTCCTTCTGCTGTCAATAATCAGTAAACGTCTCAGAGTGCACTCTGTATATGTGTGTGTGTGTGTGTATATATATATATATATATATATATATATAGTATCTCACAATATATATATATATATATATATATATACACAGTATCTCACAAAAGTGAGTACACCCCTTACATTTTTGTAAATATTTTATTATATCTTTTCATGTGACGACACTGAAGAAATGACACTTTGCTACAATGTAAAGTGGTGAGTGTACAGCGCAACAGTGCAAATTTGCTGTCCCCTCAAAATAACTCAACATACAGCCATTAATGTCTAATCCGCTGGCAACAAAAGTGAGTACACCCCTAAGTGAAAATGTCCATATTGGGCCCAATTAGCCCTTTTCCCTCCCTGGTGTCATGTGACTTGTTAGTGTTACAAGGTCTCAGGTGTGAATGAAGAGCAGGTGTGTTAAATATGGTGTTATTACTCTCACTCTCTCATACTGGTCACTGAAAGCTCAACATGGCCCCTCATGGCAAAGAACTCTCTGAGGATCTGAAAAAAAGAATTGTTGCTCTACATAAAGATGGCCTAGGCTATAAGAAGATTGCCAAGACCCTGAAACTGAGCTGCAGCATGGTGGCCAAGACCATACAGCGGTTTAACAGGACAGGTTTCACTCAGAACAGGCCTCACCATGGTCGACCAAAGAAGTTGCATGCAAGTGCTCAGCGTCATATCTAGAGGTTGTCTTTGAGAAATAGATTTATGAGTGCTGCCAGCATTGCTGCAGTGGTTGAAGGGGTGGGGGGTCAGCCTTTCAGTGCTCAGACCATAAGGCACAAACTGCATCAAATTAGTCTGCATGGCTGTCGTCTCAGAAGGAAGCCTCTTCTAAAGATTATGCACAAGAAAGCCCCCAAACAGCTTGCTGAAGACAAGTAGACTAAGGACATGGATTACTGGAACCATGTCCTGTGGTCTGATGAGACCAAGATAAACTTATTTGGTTCAGATGGTGTTAAGTGTGTTTGCAACCAGGTGAGGAGTACAAAGACAAGTTTGTCTTGCCTACAGTCAAGCATGGGGGTGGGAGTGTCATGGTCTGGGGCTGCACGAGTGCTATATTCAGGGAACCATGAATGCTAACATGTACTGTGACATACTGAAGCAGCGAATGATCCTCTCCCTTTGGGGACTGTGCCGCTGGGCAGTATTCCAACATGATAACAATCCCAAACACATCTCCAAGAGGATCACTACCTTGCTAAATAAGCTGAGGGTAAAGGTGATGGACTGGCCAAGCATGTCTCCAGACCTAAACCCTATTGAGCATCTGTTGGGCATCCTCAAACGGAAGATGGAGGAGTGCAAGGTCTCTAACATCCAACAGCTCCGTTATGTTGTCATGGAGGAGTAGAAGAGGACTCCAGTGGCAACCTGGGAAGCTCTGGTGAACTCTATGCCCAATGGACCTTAGATACCCTGAAATATTACCTGTTGGGAAGACCATTCAACTGGTCACCAGTGGCAGCTGGTCAATAAGGGGCGCTTGGGTGCTGCTTCCCTGCCGCTGACAAGAAAAAAAAAAAAAAAAGGAGGAGGTGCCAGTATATTGACTTTTTTTTTTCTCGGCTCCTTGCTGTCTGCTGACAGCAAGTGGTGAGCCGATTGGTCAGTCATTAAAGACTATGTGTGTGCGCTGAACAGGTGACCACACATAGTCTGATTGGCTGCCCCGAATCGGTGACTGACTGGCATTGGATGCTGTGGGCGGAGGCGGGACTGTGGCGGACATGCAGCACTCCACCGGGCTTCAGTCCCAACTCCCACGCTGCAGACTATCCACTGCAGGCTCCAGCATGCTGTCCACAAGCGAAGCTCTGCACACTGGCAGCCCGCTCTCCACAAGCCGATCTCTGCACACTCCTGCCTGCCTGCCTATTAAGTGGGGTAAGTGCGGGGCTTGTCCCGACTTCGGGGGGGTGTCTGCAATGTACCCCACCTGTGATACTGGCTGCAATGTACCCCCACCTGTGATATTGGCTGCAATGTACTCCTCCTGTTATATAGGCTGCAATTTACCTCCACCTGTGATATTGGCTGCCATGTACCCCTACCTGTGATATTGGCTGCAATGTACCCCACCTGTGATATTGGCTGCAATGTACCCCTACCTGTGATATTGACTGCAATGTACCCCCACCTGTGATATTGGCTGCAATGTACCCCACCTGTGATATTGGCTGAAATGTACCCCACCTGTGATATTGGCTGCAATGTACCCCACCTGTGATATTGGCTGCAATGTACCCCACCTGTGATATTGGCTGCAATATACCCCCATCCCTACCAGCATGAGCAGTAATCCACCAAAGATGTCTAATGCCCAAACAGTTTTGGAATGGATCAGGGAGTTCACACATATAACGCCTGTAAGAATTTACTTCATTACTCCATGACAGGAGTGGAATCTGAGTAACGGGTGGCATAGTCCATTATCACCAAGATGTGCTGGTGCCCTCTAGCAGCAAGGGGCCAACCAAATCCATGGCGATATGCTCAAAAGGGACCTCAATGATGGGCAAGGGTACCAAAGGACTGTTGAAATGTGCATGGGTGCAAAAATCTGACACACTGGACAGAAGGAACAGTACATTTTCACTTCCTTAGTGATCCCAGGCCAATAGAGCCTCTGGGTGATTCTTTCCCGGGTTCTTTTCAGCTCCTAATGTCCCCCAAGAATGTGCCTATGGGCCAGTTCTAAGACCAGCTTGCAGTAAGGTTTGGGCCCCACCAGTTGCTCAATGTTTTTCTCTACCCTCTGTGACACCCGGTATAACAGGTCCCTTTCCATGATGAAGTACGGGAGGGTAATCCTCTTGTCAGGGTTAACTAATTCCCCATTTATTTTCCCTAAATTCTTCTGGGCCCTTAGTAATGTGGGGCCCTTTCAGTGCCAAAACTTTCTCTGTGTACCTCTAGATCATAAAACACTAGAGGCTGTTCCTCTTCTGAGTCTGCAGGCTCTTCCCTAGGCCTAATACTGACAATGGAAACTCAGGAGAATCTTCACACTTAGGGGACTCCTTAGTAGAACCTTCAGGCTCTGAAGAACCACTTAATGGTGAATCTGGGCAATCCCAGAGCTCCCAGAATTTTGAAATTCCTTCCCACAATGGCATCATGTGGTAGTTGAGGAACAAACCCACCTGATGACACAAGTTACTGAGGGAAGGTTTCAAAGGCTACCGTAGTCACCGGATACTCTCTTGTGTCCCCATGTACACAAATGACTGCCATTTTCCTAGGGTGCAAGGTTTTTCCCACCACCAGTTCAGTTTTTACCAAGGAAACCAGGCTACCTAAATCCAAAATACAACAACATTTTTACCATCTAAACACATTTTGCATAAAGGTTTCTCATTTCCATTTACTGCACTGCATGTAATTGCAATTATGGACTACTGTCTCTCTGTAAGAAAGTCACAGTGCATTGGTTCATTAATAGCTGGGCAAACTGCCGCTACATGTCCCTCTTTCCAGCAACGGTAACAAATTAACTTTCTATTCACCTCCAGGCTGCTCTCGCCAGACATTAGAAACAGTCCAAAAAATACCTTTAGTTCCCCTTTTTCACTCTCTCCACCCCCATCCCTTGGTGCAGTCTTACCCGTAGCTGGGGATGGTCTGGTCTTGCGGTGGAAAGTCTGTGCGTCTCTAAGGGAAGATGTCAGAATCTCAGTCATTAGGTACCTTTCCACAAGGTCTGCAAGTTTGTCTGCTGTTTCTGGATATCCATGGCTCACCCATTTCTTCACGGCTCTAGGAAATTTGACCACCCGCTCCACAATTTTTGGACCGGACAGAGTTTCTGGCTGCAGCCATTTCCTGGTCAAGTGGATAAGGTCATACATTTGTTACCAGGGTTGCTTTCTCAGCTGCTAACTCCAATTGTGGAAACGCTGAGCACGGACAGCCATGGTTACACCCATTCATGGCAATATTTCAATTATCCAACAATCATATAGTTTTTTGCATCCAAGTCAAAATAAGCCTTTTGCAATTCTCCAGATAGTAGAGGGGCCACTAGTCCAGCTCATTGTTCTTTAGGCCATCTTTCTTTTTCCGCTGTTCTTTCAAAAGTGGTCAGAAACATCTCAGGGTCATCATCAGCAGTCATCTTTAGCAACAGGTGACTTACCCGAAAAGACGGTATGTTACCGGAATCACTCCCAGCCTTCGTCTGCTGCCTTTACTGAAACTATTTTATGATGGCCTCCATTTGTTGTGTTTCTGGTCCTGCTGTTCCAGAGCTTTCTGCTAAATTACAAGGCTCTGCTGCAAAGTTGCATTTGTCTGCTGTTGGTTTGCATTTGCCAGAGCAAGCTGTCTCAGTAGTTCCTCCATGCTGGCCTTCACTTCACCTATCCCACAAACCTCCACCATGTGTAAGGGATTAGCTCAGTAGTGGGGTGTGCAGGACTAATAGAACAAAACAGAAAATAAACCCTTGCCATCTTCTAACTACAAAGACACAGTATCCTGACTACTTGTTCTGCCACAGCCTTCTGCTGCCCAGACACTAGAAATAAACAGAGGCTTTTAATCACACAGACTTAATCTCACCATTCAGAGGTATTGCTGCTCCCCCAGTCTGCCATGCACATAGATGTGGTTCCAGGGTGGAGCCCCTTGTTGAAGAAACCTAGGAGTTTTATAGAGCCCTGGGTGCTTTATCTGTTACACCTGAGCTTGTTAACCCTTATTGAGCCCAAACAGGCCCACTACACAGCACAAACACAAAAGCAATCAGTGTACAGCATAAACCTGGAACAAATATAGCTCCCATCCTGGACACAACCCATATATTTTTGTGGCTTCCTGTCACAGTATAGATACCAAAATGTGGATCAAGAAATGCATGTCAATGTGTGGGATAAGGTGGGCACTTGGTATAAAAGGGCCTTAGATGTAGCCTGAAAAATACTTTCCAGGTAATGTCCCCACTTTCTGCATTAAGTGATTTGGTCCAGAGGGCCATACACTGTAAAAATGATTTCTGCACCCAGTAGTCACAGGTGTTGCGCACACCTGCCTGAACAAATCAATGGGAAGCTGTGGCTGTATGCTGGTAACCACGCAGCTAAGCGTTTACATGCATACGGGGTCAGATATGCTTTTTTGAATGCAAATATCTTACACATCAGACAACTACATGCTGTCTCAACCACTGGTACAGGGATCTCTATTCAGTTGCATTTAATAAGACATCCTTGTAACAAATTACTTTCTAAAAATAGGTTCATTATAAACAGATGTAAATGGCAGAGCTGATTGCCGTTACTGTTCTTTTGTGTTGGAGTATGCACGTAACATGGGGGAGGAGGATGAAACCTGAAATTCTCCTCCCTTTACACTGATTATGACTGAGCTGTGAGACAGAACTGAGGCCTGACTGAAACATTTATTCTGCAGCTGGACTTTTATTTGGTGAGTGTTTCCGTACAGCATACTTATTTTCTTGTCAATCTGTATATTTCATAGGAAAAAAAATGATGTTCACTATCTCAACAAAGCAGTGGACAGCTGCAGGAAACTGCTCAGTTTGCTTTGTGGAGACATGTTTTCCTGGGATACGCATAGGGAACGT
Organism: Glandirana rugosa; assembly: GCA_018402905.1. Lineage (NCBI taxonomy): Eukaryota > Metazoa > Chordata > Amphibia > Anura > Ranidae > Glandirana > Glandirana rugosa. The sequence continues at coordinate 266,503 of BLSH010104574.1, read as the reverse complement.
TAATGCTTCACGAGTCAGCTACATTTTTCTTGTTCAATGCCTAATTTAACATGTTATTACACAACCGGCTTCTTTTAGCATCACAAAGGAAGTATAAAAGTAACCGTTATTAGTATTGAATACATCTTAGTCTGTCAGGTCAAAGATCACATCAGTGAGTGTCCATGCAGCCATGGCAACACTTATCTACAGGGCTGTTAAGATTATCTTTGAGTTAGAATGAAGTTTGGATTTATAGTTAGAATTCAAACAGGCTATTGCTTCTACCAGAGGCTAACACAGGATATTCTACTACAATGGATTCATACGCTTAGATGCACTACTTAGAAAGGTAATGTTTATGTGTCAGGCAATCCAATATACTAACCTATAAAAACAGAGAAATGTGGTAACCTTTATTTTTATGGCATAAGTCACCAACAATTATGTTATCAGATTATATAACATAAAATATCTTAGATGTGTCTCAGAATGTTATGGTACAAGGTCATTTGTGAGCCTCGGTTCACAGTGCGATGCGGGAACCCTGCAAATTCACTGCAAGTTCCCGCATCGCATGTCTCTGAACAGCAGTTCACACTGCCATATGCGAAGTCTGGGGAGTGTCAATACAATGTTATTGACACCCCCAAATCAGTACGCATATCGCACTGCGAACTGCAAACTCACACAGGAATCGGATCGCATGGTGTGAACCACGATGCGATCCGATTTTGACCCCTCGAAAAAAAAAGGGTCCTGTGCGAGTTTGCTCAAATTGCGATGCGAATTCAGCCATAAAATCTCTATGGCTGATTTTTCATCGCACAGAGATCGCATATGGTTCACACTGCAGTGCGGTGCGAAATCATATGTGATCTCTGAGATCGCTGCAGTGTGAACCCAGCCTTACATCAAATATCAATGTTTATCATATCTAATCAAGTGATCAAAAAAAAAAACCAGTTATTAATTACTACCTTTTATCTTAAAATTATGTTAAAAATATGTTGCTTTTTAAATATATTGTCTTGTATATTGCACAAAAATTTTCATGTGAACTGCAGTCAGTAGGAGGCAGTGCAGAACGCTCTTAAGCTCCTGCTGATCGCAAAATCAGCAAGTGTAGGTCACGGTTCCAACAAGGTGCTCTGTGCAAGAACAATGGCTGCTGCTGTTCTGCAAATACTTTCATGGTTTTGTCATAAAACAAGAAGCTCCGGAATTAACTGAGGAGCATACTTACAGTATAACATATTTACTGACTGAGCATTTGCTGACATTTTCATCAAATCGGCTCATCGCATTTGCTGTTTTTGCAAAGCACTATGAACGGTAAGTTAAAGTTTAATTTAAAAAAAAATATATATAAATTAAAAAAAGGTGAGTGACCCTTTTCTCCCAACCCCTATCACTCCAGGATTGCAAGAATGCAGTCCCTGCCATGCTGATACCGGACCATATGCTGTGGTACTTTGAGAAGAGATGTGCCCACCAGTGCCACCTGCCAATACCCACCAGTGCTACCTACCAGTGCCCACAGTGCCACCTACCAGTGCCCCCAGTGCCACCTACCTTTGCCCACCAATGCCATCTACCTTTGCCCACCAGTGCTGCCATTCAATGCCCATCAGTGGGCCTAAAAAAGTGTTTCCCTTCACATAGCATTAGGTCCAATGCTGATAAACCCAACCTCCAGTGCTCAGGTGAGAATGTCACCAGGTTATTGGTTGGGGAAGTTATGTGGCATGTATCTGCCATGCAAGAGGGCAAGTTGATAACTGCACCTTAATAACAAAGTTGTTTTAGGTTTATAGTTACATAACCTTCCATATCTGGAGTAAATAATGTTAGTGAAATGATGTCAATGAAACTCCTGGGAGACACTTCTCCAGAGTCAGCTGCATCCCATAAAGCTAAACTCCCATATAGGTTCCCATGCTAGCTTTAACGTAACAGAGATGGAAGAGCACATGGCAATAACTTTTGAAACAGAATTAAATTATCCCTATTGGTTTTCATGTACTTAGTCTTTTCAAACACCAGCCTCACGGTGTATTGAAGCATTCAGTTCTCCATGTAAGCTTCCGAGTCATCGGCACCATGTAGGAATAACAAAATAGACATGGCTTCTCTTGAGTAGCATTTATCCAATATAAGGAACAAATTGAAATAATTTTGAACATATAATAAAAATGTACATAACTTAATGTGTTTTATCCTTTGCGGACTCTTTGAACAGCTATACATTAGGGCTACAGGGGAAGGATAGCACTGGAGTTTGTGGAACGGGAGGGAAAGGGGAGTGCAAATTATCATTAGGCTGGTGTTTGAAAAACTTACCTTTCTGTGTGCCCTCCTTCAACAATGACAGGTCCAGCAGTGGCCACTCCATTAATGACTATACCTTCACTGACTCATTATCTGGAGATAAAAGCAGGCCATAATCTATGCTATTTTCCTATTTTGTCAACACATAAATACATTTACTGATCCAATGTTACAATATGATATTACAGGCATCTATTTTTATCTTCCTGTTCACCCTGGAAGCCCTGGAATTCAGATAGTTCAATATGAAAACTCACACCGGAACTTAAAAGATCTGTCAATGCCCTGCCACCTTTTCACAATTCAAAAACACTGCTAATCCACTCTTTTACTTACTTGGGTTCCTTGACCCCTCCATAATGCCTCTTCCATTGGAGGAATCCAGTGCTCTTCCATCAAGTCCAGGTCTGATGAATACAGATTCAAGAATTTGGGGCCTTTATATGTATTCCATTGAACTATAATCTAGTGATTATTGTGTGTACACATGTGTGTGTAGTGGGAAGGGGTTGGAGGGTTAAAGTGCAGTTTGTTGTGTAAAGAAGAGGTAAAGCAGTAATACAGAAACAGAGTAGAAATACAGACTGCATTTCTTGTAAATGGATATTTGATGTAGCTATTTTACACTTAAAGTGGTTGTAAAGGCACAAGGTTTTTTTACCTTCATGTATTCTATGCATGAAGGTAAAAAAACCTTCTCTGTGCAGCAGCCCTCCCAACCCCCCCCCCCTTAATACTTACCTGAACCCCCTCTGGATCCAGAGATGTCCAAGAAAGCCTTGGCTCTGCAGGGCCATGCACTCCTGATTGTCAGCAGCCATTGGCTCACTGCTGCTGTCAGTCACAGGCAGTGAGCCAATCAAGAGAAGGAGGGGCGGGCCGAGCCACAGCTCCCTGTGTGAGTGGACACACAGAGTCGCGGATCAGGAGCATGCCTGCTTGGGTGCCCCCACAGCAAGCTGCTTGCTGTGGGGGCACCCGGCAGGAGGGAGGAGCCAGGAGCAACAGTGTGGGACCCGAGAAGAGGGGGATCTGGGCTGCTCTGTGCAAAACTGCTGCACATAGCAGGTAAATATTTAGGGGAAAAAAAATCAAACTTTAATATCACTTTAAAGATGCATTCCAGGTATGGATATTTTATACATAGTTACGTTGGTCCACCTCGTCCATTTAGAGAAAGCTATTCCTGCTTGGCACAAGACCTGGAAGCAAGTAGAGATCACTGAAGTATTGGTGTCTACTTCAACGATATATGCATAGGTAAATTTGGACCAAGCTGATCCAATGTACTGTATCTATGTATAAAATATTCATATCTGGAATCCTTCTTTAAAGAGTATTTTCTTCTTTTGGAACAAAATTGCCATAACATCTATTTTATATTTAATATGTTCCCATTCACATAGCATAACTTAAAAAAAAAAATTAAAAATTGTTGCTTACCATTTCAGATGTACTCCAGCACTAAAAAATCCTACTTTCTTTTTTCTGTTTATAAGTGGACTGGAGAGCCATAATAATCCCTGCCTGTACTATGCTAGCAGATCTCATTATTTGTTTTAACTAGATATGAACACTGTCAAAAGGGTAAAAGATTTAGTAGATGCACACCTGTATTGTATGTTAGTGAAAGGAATTTCAGCCAGCCCTTGGACATCATCACTCTAAGATCCAGAAATGCTTGCTGTCTGGCATAAGGCCTTCTTTTGAGAAAAATTTAAAAGGTAAGAAATATATTTTTCAATTTTTGGATACAATATGTGAATGGAAACACATAACAAATATATAGTGAGTTCTTCTCATATTTAACTGCAAATGTTGAAATACACTTTAACATGTGTGTCCAACCAAAGCTTTTTATAGCTTTGATAGAGTGGGCAAGTTTTCAAACTCGTGTTTGGTTTTTATGTCATCTGGAGCTCCATTAGAGAGCTTTCTCCTCCCTTTCTGTCCTGCAGACCACAGTTTTACCAGACCAAAAGTAAGGGAAAATCTAAAATTGTAACACAGACAAAGATAAATAAACATGTTTATTGCAAGGGAAGGCTAGGTTTTCATTGACGCCTTTTTTTCTGTTCCAGATTTTCCCTCACTTTCTTACCAATTCAGAAAGTGAGGGGAAATCTTTCTAAGAAGGCTCTGGATAGCCATTAAATTCCAACTGAGGTGCTCATCCTTCACCCTACCCAAAGCGATTTTAAAAAATTATAAAAATTATGGCTGACCATTAGTGGATCTCTGTACAGCTAAACTATTTTACTTTATGTTAATCATATAATGCATTATAATATATATATATTTATTTATTAAAACATTTTTATATTGCAGTAAAACTATGTTCCGCATTCAAGCCCGCCAACATATCTCTGCATTTCGTCACATGGTAGCTTCATACTCAGTAACAAAAGTGCAGAAGCCTTTAGAAGATGTGAGATACACCAAGCTATTTATAAACAATGAATGGCATAATGCAGTCAGTGGGAGGACATTTCCAACTGTGGACCCATCTACTGGAAAAATAATTGCTCATGTGGCTGAAGCAGACAAGGCTGATGTTGACCTAGCAGTTCAAGCTGCAAAACAAGCCTTTAGACTGGGATCCCCATGGCGTACAATGGATGCATCACACAGAGGTCAACTTCTAAATCGCCTTGCAGACCTAATAGAAAGGGATAGGGTCTACTTGGCCTCTCTTGAATCACTGGACAATGGTAAACCTTTTTCAGTGTCTAATAATTTAGATGTTGGTGAAACAATCAAGATTTATCGATATTTTGGAGGATTTGCTGACAAATGTCATGGAAAGACTATCCCCATGGATGGAAGTTATTTTTGCTATACCAGACTTGAACCTGTTGGTGTTTGTGGTCAAATTATTCCATGGAATTTCCCATTAATAATGCAGTGCTGGAAACTAGCACCAGCACTAGCCACCGGAAACACAGTTGTCATGAAAGTTGCTGAGCAGACACCACTCTCTGCTTTATATATTGCATCTTTGATTGAGGAAGCTGGATTTCCACCTGGTGTGGTCAACATATTAACAGGTTATGGGCCTACTGCAGGTGCAGCAATAGCAAGACACATGGATGTTGATAAAGTAGCATTTACTGGTTCTACAAATGTTGGCCGACTAATTCAGCAAGCAGCCGGTGAGTCAAACCTTAAACGAGTTACACTGGAACTCGGTGGAAAAAGTCCTTGTATTGTCTTGGCAGATGCAAACCTAGAACACGCAGTAGAACAATGCCATGAAGCTGTATTTTTCAACATGGGTCAGTGCTGTGCTGCTGGTTCTAAAACCTATGTTGAAGAATCGATATACGATGAATTCTTAGAAAAAGCTGTTGAGAAGGCAAAAGCAAGAAAGATTGGAAATCCTTTTGAATCGGATACAGAGCACGGCCCACAAATAGATAATATTCAGTTCAATAAAATTCTTGACTATATTCAAATTGGAAAAAAAGAAGGCGCTAAACTTGTTAGTGGTGGAGAGCAATATGGAGATCAAGGATTTTTCATCAAGCCAACTGTTTTTGCTGATGTACATGACAACATGAGGATTGCAAGAGAAGAAATATTTGGCCCTGTACAGTCAATACTTAAATTTAAGAAAATAGATGAAGTCATTGAGAGAGCCAATAGTACAAGATATGGACTAGCTGCAGGTATATTCACAAAAGACTTAGACAGAGCAATGCATTTAACTCAGGCATTGCAAGCTGGTACTGTCTGGGTCAACACTTATAATATTGTTGCTTCTCAGACACCATTTGGGGGCTATAAAGAATCTGGAAATGGAAGAGAGTTAGGGGAAGATGGCCTGAAGGCTTACACAGAAGTAAAAAGTGTCACAGTAAAAATATCCCAAAAGAACTCATAAAATATAGCTGCACCTTTAAACAAATAACCTAGACTCTCTGTCCACCTCTGAAGCTACCATATTACTCTGAAGCTCAAGTCTCTACATTACATGCCTTTACCTCAAGTTCTAGCATCTGTCCTGTCTGTTCTTCACTATTGACTCTAACAACATAGAGGGTCTACTGAAGCCCACACAGTACTGAGTTAAGGGGCAGGGGGCAGGAAGGGCAGCTGCTGCAGGTGCATTTTTTTCATGTGGGACGAGGGACACTGCATAGCGAGCTACACCCTCCTCGTCATGTACTTTATTAGAAACATTAGCAGAAGGTGAACCAGAGCACCTTAAATCTAATTTCACACTGCTGAACCTCTTCTTTGAAAAGCCATTGCCCTACCATGATGTATCAATTCACAGCCTGCTGACTGCAGTGTGTGCAGTAAAATCACTAACATCACTGTGCTGCTGAAGTGCAAGACCGGAGCTCTCCCAACTGCTGCACCCCAACTGCACATGCTCATTCCTTCCTCTTCCCCACCTCTCAATTCAGCCCCTGTGAGTAAAGAAAAGATTTCTATATTTTTGTGTACAGGATGTGACTTACTCTAATTCCTCCCATGTGGTGGCACTGGTGCTTAGTGATTGGCTGTTTAGACATCTATCACACAACTTGGAGCTTAAATAGGCTTCCCCTATTCCCCCCTGGCTGCCAAGCAGAGTGAAAGGTTGGTGAAGATATGTACCTGGGGAGAGTGGCAGTAAAGTGAACCTGTAGCTGTGCCCATGCAGGACATTTTAGCCCCTGATTCTCAACCTAATTATTAACACAACTTCTATCCAGAACTCCCAAACAGGCAGACGTACTATACTGGGAACCAAAATATCAGTGCCAACTTCATACAGTTCTACACTGAGAACTGCCAGCTTAGGGTTTCTAGTAGCAAAAGCATCTGTTCTGCTAAAACATTAATTGATATTACATTTACACATTCCACAAAAATACTAGCCATATAAATACAGCTAATAAGGATATTTAACATAAATGCCATTTTATTATTCTCTTACTCGTGACAGATTTAAAGTGACTGTAAAGTCTCATTAAAAAAAAAAAAGTTAATAACATGCATGCTATACTAACCTCCTCTGTGCAGTTGATTTTGCACAGAGCAACCTGGATCCTCCTCCTCTTGGGTCCCTCTTTGCTGCTCCTGGCCCCTCCCTCCTATTGAGTGCTCCCTCAGCCAGCAGCTTTCTATGGGGGCACCCGAGCCGAGTCAACGCTCCGTGCATCCATTCAGACACGGAGCCCTGACCTGGCCCCGCCCTGCCCCCTCTCTCCCCTGATTGGCTGACTGACTCTGATTGACAGCCGCGGGGGCCAATGGCGCTGCTGCTGTGTATCAGCCAATCAGGAGGAGTGTCCCGGATGGCTTAGACATTCGTGGACATCGCTGGAGAGAGAAGGGGTTCAGGTAAGTAATTAGGGGGGTGCTGCTACACACAATTTTTTTTTATCTTAATGCATTAAGATAAAAAAAAACCTTCTGCATTTACAACCCCTTTAAACAGCTACTCTATTGATCTTTTTTTTCCACATGAATTTTACCATTTTTTTGGCAATCATATTGTGTAATGAAAATGAAAGTGTTAGATGTTAGAAGTAATTTTATATTACTGTAAACCACATATTGCATTTGGCGACATATTTTACTTTAATATTTCCTGCCTCTCGTGTATGCTATTTGATATGCTTTCTTGTCATTTTCTTGCATAATTTACATATCCATTCGTTAATAAATGAGCATACATTTTCTATTTTGATAAATAGAAAAACAATTGTGTTTTTAAATAACATCATTTGTAAAATGTTTCACTAAATATTGTTGTGTTTGTGGATGAGGTAAGTGAGTAAGGTAAGTTGATGAGTTAAGTTGATGCTCAACAACTGATGTCAAGTCGTGTCAAATTAGAAATACTTGGAGTAGAAACTAATCAGGGTTGCAGCTATGAAACTTTATTCAGTTTTTTTTTCTAGTAACTGTTTAATATTGTACAAAAAGCCATAATAACAATATAAAACAAATTTCTACATGTTTTGTACATAATTATGAAACCAAAATGTTGCAAGTTGGAAGTCTTTTTCACTCCTGTTAAAAGATAAAGGCACAAGTTAGAATTAAGGGTATTCTCCCACGTATTAATAAATATAATGTGTTAGTATTATAATATATTATTACACCTTATGAATATTTCTGCATGCACTCCAAACAGGAGCTTATAAGTCAGGTTTATATGTATAAGACAGTCCTCGGGAATCTATTCTGAAAGTCAAATTGTATCTACAGTATATTCAAAACTTTTTTTTTACATTTATATTCTTCCTCATATTTTTGGTTAAAAAAATTGATTGGTTTGCACAAAAGTTGCCGTGTTTACGGTTGATGAGAATTAATTTCTGGGGTTTTTATTTTTTTTATTTTTTACTAGTAATGGCGGCGATCTGCGATTTTTAGCGGACACGTTGACAGTTTTTTGGGACCATTGGCATTTATACAGCGATCAGTGCTATAAAAATGTACTCATTACTGTGTAAATGCCATTGGCAGTGAAGGGGTTAACCTGGAGGGGGCGCTCTAAGGGTTAAATGTGTTCCCTAGGCGTGTTCTAACTGTATGGGGGCTGGGCTAGCCGGGTGGAGGGGAGTGATCCCGGCTCCCATATACAGGAAGTCTGTGATCACAGCCCTTCCCCCTCTGTCAGAATGGAGAACCGTGTTTACTTACATGGACCTCCGTTCTTTCACTGCGGGGGGGGGGGGGCATACCCGTAGTCCGCCATACCCGGTCCCTGGCCCCCCCCCCGGAACACAGTGAGCGAGCCTCCGGTGGCGTGCACACACTCACAATGCTAGTTATAGCGGCCGCCGCCAAGTGGCAGCGGTTCCCGATAACGAGCCACTTTGCTGCCGTCATGCTGTGGTGGGCGGTCGGCAAGTGGTTAATATGTTTTGCTCCATTGAAGTCTATGTAACCAGAAAAAAGTCCCTGGTCTTTTCCGTAAAATGCATAGATATGAACATGACCCAAAGGAAACCATGTTAAATGGACTGTAGTGTGTTTCTACAAAACTGAAAACTCACTAAAAAATGCATAGGTGTGAACCAGGCCCAAGGCTGTTTTGATAAAAGTGAGGATCAGTATATTATGTTTAGGAGTCACTCTGTATGTCATGAGTGGGAGGTAGAAAGGCCTGATTCACATCTATGCATTTTGCAGATTTGCACTACAGAACGTGTTCCATAGGAAACCATGTTAAATAGACTGTAGTGAAAATCAGCATAATGCAAAAAAGCACTAAAACTGCATAGGTGTGAATCAGGACAGAGACTTCCACTCACTTCCTGCTCTAAGAACAACATTTTACCAGGCAAGAAGTGAGAAAAAATCTCCAACAGAAGTTTAAGCATTCTCCTATTCTTTAAAAAAAAAAGTTTTGGCTTTACATACATTGTATCCCTTTTGAAAAAAACTGGTAAAAATAACAAACAAAGCTGGCTAATTGCTTTCTGAGCACCCTGTTCTAAGGGCTCAATTACACTTGCTTCAACTTCAACGCAAATTAAAGCGCCTGTTGCTTCAACAAGCTTTTATGATGTGTTTTTGATGCTTCGGTGGATATTCGATGAAGCTTCGGTGGTGCTTCAATGAAGCTTCAGTGGTGCTCTTTTGAAGCTTTATTGAACCTTGGCAGATGCCCTGTGTGTGTGTGTTGATATCTCATACCTGCAATTTCCCCCAAAACAAAGCGAAGCTACAGCTGAAGCCTCTCAAAAGCTGCAGGTACTTCAAGCAAGCTTTGCCATAGACTTCTACGGAGGCTTTAACCGGCTCGCGTACTTTTACTGCTGCAGAGCGGCAGCTTCCCGCGAATCACTGTCTATAAGCAGCGGCTCGAGCGTGCTGCACTCTACAGAAGTGTGGCTGTGGCACGGGAGGACTCGATCTCCGCCAGCGAGTCGCGATTGCCTGGCAGAGAAGAAAACGGGGAACCGCCGATGTAAACACGGCGGTTCCCTGCTCTGTCAGGCAGCATGTAAGAGATCTACTGATCCCTGTCACTGGGATCAATTAGATCTTTTTTGCCCCTGGCAGCCCAGCCCCCTCACAGTTAGAACACGCATAGTGAACACAGTTAACCCCTAGATCACCCGCTGCAGGTTAACCCCTTCACTGCCAATGACATTTGTACAGTAATTAGTGGATATTTACATTTCTGATCGCTGTATAAATGTCATTGGTCCCAAAAAAAGTGTCAAAAATGTCCGACATGTCTGCTGCAATATTGCAGTCCCGATAAAAGTCGCAGATCGCCGCCATTACTAGTAAAAAATAAATAAAAATTGTAAAAAAGCCAGAAATGAATTCTCATGGTTTGTAAACACAGCAACTTTTGCACAAAACAATCAATAAATGGCAATTGCGATTTTTTTTTTTTTTACCAAATATATGAGGAAGAATATAAATCAGCCAAAACCGATGAATAAATTTGTTTTTTTATATTTTTTTTTTTTGGATTTGTGTTTTAGCAAAATTGTCGCTCTTTTTTTGTTTATAGCGGTGATCAGAAATTGCACAGTGGTGATCAAATACCACCAAAAGAAAGCTCTATTTGTGGGGAAAAAAGGACGCAAATTTTGTTTGGGTACAACATCGTACGACCTCGCAATTGTCCGTTAAAGCGAGGCAGTGCCGAATCGCAAAGCATGCCCTGGTCCTAACGTGGAAAATCCTTTCAGTCCTTAAGTGGTTAAAGACGCTTTGAAGCACCAATAAAGCGACATGGGGTATAATTTTTGAAGCGAAGCCAAAGCAAAGAAAACAAAAGCAAGGTGCAAACAGGACTGTAAGCTAACCATTTTATTTAGTGACAGGGGCTTTGACTGGCGTTAAGAGAGCTTTAACAAAGCCTTGTTTAAGCCCTGTTTTAAAGCAAGTGTAAATGAGCCCTTACTGTTTTATTTTTTTTTTCAGGTTACGTGTTCATTGCCATTGAACGAGTTGAGAGAGAACTTGTTTCAGTCATTTTTTAATAATTCTCCTATATACGTTCAGCCAAAACTTTTTTTACAATTTGGATAGAGTAGGAAATGATTAGGACCTTGTCAAGTTTTTACTGCAATCCAGGGCTCTGTTACGCTTTCCCACAGGCATCCAGGGGGCGGTAAAAACAGGTAGTTGAGCCGTCCACCCAAAGTCCACAATACAGCAGGAGGGGCTGTTTACATGCTGCAGCTGTGATGCTTTGCATTGAATGTCGATTTGACAGGCAGCTAGCTCTGCCTGTCAAACACAGCCATTCAAGTCAATAGGACCATGCCGCAAATGCCAGCCAAACAATTAGCTTGAGATTGTGGCACATTAGTCCCATTGTAGATTACCGCTCACAGAAAAAAAAAAGGAAAAGAAAAGGAACCAGCATTCAGATTGTGACAGGAACACATCCTGAATGTCAGACAATGGCTACTTGTCAGTAGAACTGTGAAACGTGATCTACTATGCATTAATGCAGTGGTTCTCAACTCTGGTCCCCGGGACCCACTAACAGGCCAGGTTTGCAGGATAACTGAAATAAATCACAGGTGATATCATTTGCTGCTCAGTGATTGCAGTATTCTGGTCTGCATCTCCCCAAGGTAATACTTAAAATCTGGCCTGTTAGTGGGTCCTGAGGATAGGAGTTGAGAACCACTGCCTTAGAGGGATTTAGGCCTCATACACACGGACGTTTCTTAAAAAATAAACAAAACGTCGGGCACGACGTCAAGGAAAAAAAATCTGCGTTTTTCAGCGTTTTGCATCGGCGTTAGTGAGCGTTAGTGAGCGTCGGCGTCAATAGGCGTTTTTTTTTTAAAAATCATCCCTCTGCTATTTTTCAACCTAAAAACGTCGGTGTCAAAAAACGCCGGTTAACGCCGGTACGGCGTTAGTTGGTGTTAGTGAGCGTTTTGTGGCATCGGCGTCAAAAAAAAGCCAAAACGTTACAGCCTCAGAACACACTGGCAGCGGGTTCTAGTTTCAGCTCACTACGCAGACGCCATCTACAGCTCAAAAACGTCAGCATTTTTATAGGGCCATTGACTAACATGGAGAGCTGCAAAAAATGCCATAAAATGCCGGCGTCAAAAAACATCCCTGTGTATGAGGCCTTACTCCTACATCATGTCCTGCTGCTAACATGTTACCAGACTGGAAGTCAGGGAGTATCTTCAACAGGGGCGCAAACAGCAAAAAAGAGACTAAAAGTGTTCTAGCCTTCCTCTACTCTAAAAAAAGTGTTTTACAGTATTTCTGTTTGTTTCTGAGATTTTCCTTTGCTTCCTGTTTGGAGTAACCATTGTCTCTAAAACAGTGGGTAAAGGCAAATCTCTTGTTGCCCCAGATAGCATTAAAAACTAAACAGAAGTCCTAATCCTTTCCCAGTTCATAAAAAATAATAATAATAATCTGACTCCAAATAATAATAATAAAAATAATAATAATATGTGCCCCATTGGGGAGATTTATCATCACTTCCTGTCTAATAGCCAAAACAGGAAGTGAGAGAAAATCCCTGCAAATTAAAAGAATCCTTTGGGGACCCCCCCCCCCCCAGACCATCAGAACTCCCTATTGGAAGATGTCCCCTCTATTAAAAGAAAACCCGTTTCACCTCTCCCTAATCTCGTGCAGTCTAAAAATAACGACAGACACGGGGGTAATATCTCTAAGTGGGAGAGACAAACAGGACGAATGGTAATAGTAACTTGGATTTTAAGTTTCTTTTAGGGTGTAAAACCCAACAGGGGTCTTTTCATTATCTCCCCTGTAGAAGGTTATCCCTCAAGACTACCAGACCCCCCCCCCCCCAGGGGTTTCCTAAGAAAATTAAACGTCCCTAAAAGAGAGTGAAGGACAAAACCGATACTCCGTCCTTCACTTCTATTTAGAGGGGTTACCCCATGTATAATAATAATAATAATAATAAACCCCAGTCTAATAATAATAATAAAAAATACTTGACCCTTTCCTAATCCTGAAGACAAATCAAAAATTACGATAG
>BLSH010104574.1:223240-253223 GCA_018402905.1 Glandirana rugosa | reverse complement strand
CCCCCCCCCCCCCCCCCCCCAGACCATCAGAACTCCCCATTGGAAGATTTCCCCTCTATTACTTTTCTGGGGACAACCCAAAATGTGGAATTTTCTTTTACTTTTAGGTTCAATGATAATGGTAAGCAGGACAAATAGAGAGGGTGAATATTTATAATGGGGGCACAGGCAGCAATAAAAATCTGACGTGTTCTAATCCCCCTCCGCTTTTCCCAAAACGAAAGAAAACATTTTGCCTTTAGTTATACTTTAATGTCACTGTTAGCTTCTTTAGTGACCACTGAGACACCTCTGTCTGACCAAAACAGGCAGGGGGAGGGATTACTCACTTCTCTGACTCATTCAGTTGTCTATGCAAATTGCAGCTTGAGCTACTGAGCTTTGCAAGAGACAGTAAGAGTTGTCAACAGACCAAGAAAAAATAGATATGTAATATGAAAAATAACCTGAAGCTAAACCTGCTGGCTGGAAATGAAAACATCAAATAATTATATCCGATATTTCATATTAACTTAAGAAACAAAAAGTGTATAATTCATTGAATGAACATTACACAATAACTTACTAAACAGCATATTTATATCATGGCTGTTCACTTAGCCAGTCAAATGTAAAACATTTATTTTGTTTTGTTGTACAGTGTAGAGAGATTTGGACTTACACGACCCTTTAATTCACTTGAACATTTCTGAGCCAATAATGCAGCTCAGATCTCATGATGTTTAAGGTGTGATGACAGCTTCCTTGTTCTGTACTGTGTCTGTGCATCCTTCTTGGTAGAGATCATAGGTGTACGCAGCCTATTACATTAAGGTGTGCACCCCAAAGCCTGCCTTTCTCTGCAGCCTTGGCTGCACGGGATAGTGAATGAATGGGAAGTGCGCTGTGCTGAGTGCCAAGCGGCTTCCTGGTCATTCACAGATTGAAGCATAGTAAACAGAGTCCCCTATGCTTCAGTTATGAATGAACACAGTGAGTGAATGTGTTTACTGTGTCCATTAAGAAAAGGAAGGCACTGTTAAATTACATATTTACTAGAACTTTCCCCTGCTCTCCATTCTGAAACATCCCCCGCTGCAGCCGGGGGAAGAAGAGAGGAGGGAAGCCAGCAGCACTGCAGGCCAGGGGACCAACACAGGAGGAAGCCCGGACAGTAGGGGGGAATGGGAACCATACATAGGGATTAGGGTATGCTCAGGCACACCTGGCACACCCCCTGCTTAAGCCTTCAGTAGAGACAGAATCTTTGCTTCCTCATTAGAGCCTCCATTGAAGAGAACAGTGAGCAGAACAAGAGTGTGCCAAATTTCATTACCTTTCTTCAGAGACTAGCACACTTTTTGGCACACTCTTGTTCTACTCACTGTTCTCTTCAATGTAGGCTCTAAAGAGGAAGCAAAGATTCAGTCTCTACTCAAGGCGTAAGCAGGGGGGTGCCAGGTGTGCCTGAGGATACCCTAATCACTACGTGTGATTCTAATTCCCCCCCTACTGTCCGGGCTTTCTCCTGTGTTAGCAATCAGAGGCAGCAGTGCCTTAGATCTCACTCTGCAGATATACAGGGTATATGAGGGCGTAGATACAGGAGTGCCTAGGCACCATCATACACCCGGTAGACTTTTTTTTTCAGGAGGACTTCAAGACAAAAAGGAAAATTTTTTAGGGCACTATTTAGGCACAATTTGATATTTTTGTGTAATCATAATGCAAGGTCCATCTTTTATACCTGACAATATGAAAGTAAAAAACATTTTTAGCCATACTTCTTTCAGGATATTTCCAACTTTTGACCCATTACCTGATTACATAGTAACTTCAGATACGGTGATGGTTCTTCTTCATTCTGCGGGAATTGTGTTCAACAACCCTGATAGATCCTTCTGCAAATGCATCTCCTACCATATTGGTTGCATGGCATTGGTAAGTACCTTCATCCTCCTTTGTCAAAGGCTTTATCTGAAGGAAAGCACTCATTTGTCAAAGTTTGCATATAGTATTGCCAAAGAGTCAGTTCATAAAAAACTTTTTTTGGTTCAATTTTATTTGAAAGGTTATTAATGTTTACATGTTTAGTAATTGGTCCTTAATCTCACTATTTTATTACTTAGAGCTGAATTCCAGGTATGGTTTGTATTGCATAGTTACATTGGTCCAACTTGGACCAATGTAAGTATGCATATTTTATGCCCATGGGACTCCTGTGAAAGTGTAGAATCACTGTAGTAGTTGCTTCCAGGTTCCTTGGTGGCATGACAACCACAGAGGGCCACACACTCAGCAAGGCCACCATTCAGAGAACAACTTGCATTTTTTTTCAATGAATGTAAAGTGTTCTCTGATTAGATGAAAAGGAGATTATGTCATCTTTGCCCCACCTCTCCACCTCATCTAATCAGAGAATGCTTTGTAGTCAATGAAAAAATGCAAGCTGTGGGGAACATGGCAGCCATGCAGAGTGAGCAGCTTACTGTGGTAACAATGCAGCAGGGCAGCTGCTCCGGAAGACCGCAGTAATCACTGTAGCAGCGGCAACTACTACAGTGATTTTCTTCTCCCACACCACTCTCAAGGGTATGAAATATGTACTGTATATTTACATTGTTCCAAGCTGGACCAATGTAACTCTGTGAAAAAACAACATACCCACAGTCCAGTTTTACTGTAATAAATAAATATTCATTTCCACTCACCCAACAAATTAAATTCAAAATACTAACAGCAACTTACACAGCCATCCACAACTCTGCCTCCAGCTACATCACTAGTCTAGTCTCACAATAGCAACCAAATCATCCCCTTCATTCCTCATAAGACCTTCTGCTCTCTAGCTCCCTTGTCACCTCCTCCCGTACTCTCCTCCAGGACCTCTCCCATCCTATGGAACTCCCTACACCAATCTGACTAGCTCCTAATCTGTTTGCTTTTAGATGATCCCTGAAATCCTTCTTCAGAGAAGCCTATTCTGCCCCTATCTAACAACTGTACAGTGAGACCTTGGATTATGAGCATAATCCGTTCCAGGAGAATGCTTGTAATCCTAATCACTGGTATATCAAAGCATGTTTCCCCATAGGAAACAATGGATACTTAGATAATTTGTTCCACAGTGACTGCTTGTCTATGCAATACTGTATGTGACCAGAGTTATGGGGGCACCTGGTGTATGCAATACTGTATGTGGCCAGAGGTGTGGTGGCACTGGTGAGCCTCTGAGACGTTGGAAACATTCGGAAATGCTCGGGAACTGTTTACACTTTTGGTATTTCCAAGTACTTCTTAATGCTTCCGAGAGTCTTTGAGGCTCACCAGCGCCCCACAACTCTGGCCACATGCGGCATTGCATGCACAGAGGCTTAATCCTGCTAGTTTTGGGAGACAGCACTCGCAAACCGAGTCAGGATTTTTTTTTTAAAAAAAGTGCTTGTCTTTCAAAATGCTCGTTAACCGCATTACTCGTGAACCAAGGTTCCACTGTACTTTTATTTTCTCTATCAGCCCATCCCCTGCAGCTATCACCTTTTGTATCACTTCCTCCTAGATTGTAAGCTCTAATAAGCAGTGCCCGTTGCTTCCTCCTGTATTTAATTGTATTGTAACTGTACTGTCTGCCCTCTTGTTGTAAAGTGCTGCGCAAACTGTTGGTGCTATATAAATCCTTTATAATAATCATAATACAGGATCCTTCTACCACACTATTCACATAGTATTGTGGGATCCAGGGGCGTTGCTAGGGGGTGGCTATTGGGGCTACAGCCCAGAGTCTGGGGCCTATAGCCTCGAGTCTCTTACCGGGTGGGTGCAGACTGAGCCGTGGCAGCACGGGCTCCGGCTCGGCCCTCGCCTCCACCTGATGTATGGGGAGGCTCTCTGGGTACCCTGATGTATGGGGAGGAACTCTAGGGACCCTGATATATGGGGAGGTTCTCTGGAGACCCTGATGTATAGGGGTTCTCTCTGGGGACCCTGATGTAAGGTGGGGTTTTCTGTGGACCCTGATGTAAGGAAGGGGCTCTCTGGGGACTCTGATGTAAAGAAGGGGCTCTCTGGGGACTCTGATGTAAAGAAGGGGCTCTCTGGGGACTCTGATGTAAAGAAGGGGCTCTCTGGGGACTCTGATGTAAAGAAGGGGCTCTCTGGGGATCCTGTTGTAAGGAAGGGACTCACTGGGGACTCTGATGTAAAGAAGGGGCTCTCTGGAGACCCTGATGTAAGGAAGGGGCTCTCTGGGGACCCTGTTATAAGGAAGGGACTCTCTGGGGACCCAGATGTAAGGAAGGGGCTCTCTGGGGACCCAGATGTAAGGAAGGGGCTCTCTGGGGACACTCATGTAAGGAAGGGGCTCTCTGGGTACACTAATGTAAGGGGGATCCGCAGAAATGTAACGATGTTTATATATATATGTGTATGCCCGCTCAAGCGTATGACTCTACTTTGCTGCTATGGGCTCTAGCCCCAGATCTTTTGTAGACCTAGCAACGCCCCTGGTGGGATCTATAATAAGTTGATACAGTATTAACTTACTTTTGTCTCTTAAACTGATACTCCAAGCATAGCCAAATGAACTCAAGACATTTAGCGCAGAAGTAAAAAACAAAATGAAATGATACTATTTGTATTCTTTAGGGCCAAGCGTATTACATAAATAAATAATGTATAGTAATCAATATACAGTATATTAAATACAGATCCTCTAAGTACGCTAAATGATCTTAAAAGAAACTCTCAATACAGAAAGCATCAATATACACATTCCAAAATACTGTATCTGGACCCACTAGAGAGAGAATACTTTTCCTCAATTAAATCTGATGTCACTGGAAATGCTACCTCCCAAAAAAGGTGGCTATTACAGTCTCAGGTTCCTTCCATCCAGCACATTTTCCACTGCTTTCCCTATCACGACTAACGTATTCCTATTCAATTCTCCATTATCTCTTCTTCAAAACAGTGTGGAGCCCATTAGAATGAAGTTCTGTTCCCCATTAAAGTGCCAGCTATTAAGTTCAGCCTAGTGGGCATTTTGCTTACCTGACAGTGGCGTATTGTAAACACTAGGTTCCATGAACACATGTAGCTGTTCAATACAACTTTTGTTAACAAGTACAGATTCGTTTTTCAAATCACTATTTTTACATCCCACTATATTTCCTGTTCCTGAAATGTTTAATAAAAAATGTATTGAAAGGAAGTAAGCCATCCAGTACTTCCAAAAGTTCATGTTTTGAACTCACCATTACCCAACTGGAACTTTCATGACGAGAAGGTCCACCGCGTACTTGGACAGCAACATTCACTCTGTCTCCAGGTAGGTCCTCAAATAGTCGCACTCCTTTAGGAGACTCGGACACCTTCAAAAACGTATGAAAGAGGTAAGCCTGATATTTCAATAATACCCACCAGTCATACGTATTAACCGATTGCCGACCCGCCGCACTACATTAATTGGGGCAGGTCGGCTTGTACAGGCACAATCATGTACATGTGCATGCAGACTCAGAAGATGGTGCTGTCATTCGCTGCAGCACAATCTGATCAGTGGGTCCTGGCCAATGATTTATGGCTGGGACCCACTGATCGGCTCTGAAAATGACAGAAGAAAGCCCTGTGTTGATAAACAACGCAAGGCTCTCTTCATACAACTGCAATCTACACAGCAGGGAGTATAAACCAGCACATTGCTTAGAAAGATCTTCATGCACAAAGGACGTTTAAAATACATTATAAAAACGCCAGTAGCATTTGTGAGCGTTTTTGCATTAGCGTGTTTGAGCGTTTTTTTAGCGTTGGCTTTCTTTAGCATTTTCTTTTTTCAATGGGTTCAAAATCGTTAAAAAACACTGGGGAGCCGCGTTCTGACCGTTTTGGGCCGTTTTGGGCATCTGAGCGTTTTTACAGCTGAAAAACCCTCTGGTTTTGGGTTTTTTTTACAGCCAAAAAAATGCCCCAGCCAAAAACAGTTGATAACAGCCCATGTGTGCATGAACACATAGGATAACATGCTGGGGAGTTTATTGACTGTAGGAAAAATTGTCTGAAGCCAAAAACAGCTGCTGTAAAAACGTCCAAAAACGTCCTGTGTGCATGAGGCCTAAAACACCACACAGTAAACACATGAAACATTGTTAGACACACATTTAATCCCTTGATTGCCCTAGATGTTAACCCCTTCCCAGCACGTGTCATTAGAACAGTGACAGAGTATGTGTATATTTTTATATCACTGTATTCACTTTATATCATTGTATTAGTGTCACTGGTGATGCCAATGTCAGCTAGTCAGTTCCCCCCCAGCGTTAGTTATAGTCAGATTATCCACCACACTATCACAGTCCCACTAGAAGTCGCTGATCACTGCCATTAGCAGTAAAAAAAAAAAAAATAAAATAAAAATTTCAGTATCTATACCATAGTTTGTAGATGCTACAACTTTCACACAAACCAATCAATAATGCATCTGTGCAATGTGCTGTAACAGAGTTTTCAACTTTGGCTGGAAGTAAAGGTTTTCCAACCCCTGAACCACTGCCAGCTCATCATCCGTGGAGGTAGGTACAGTGGGGACCAGGACGTAGGCGTTAGTTCACCTTTTAAGGTGATACTAAAGTCTGTTTTTTTTTTTTTTTTTTTTTAGTTAATAACAAACATGTTATACTTACCTGCTCTGTGCAGTGGATTTGCACAGAGCAGCCAGGATCATCCTCTTCTCGGGTCCCTCCTTGGCGCTCCTGGCCCCTCCCCCCTGCTGAGTGCCCCCACAGCAAGCAGCTTGCTATGGGGGCACCCGAGCCGAGCCGCAGCTCTGTGTATCCATTCAGACATAGAGCCACAACCCGGCCCCGCTTCCTTTCTTCATTGGCTGACTGACAGCAGCAAGAGCCAATGGCGCTGTGCTGCTGTTTTAGCCAATTAGGAGGGGAGTCCTGGTAGGGTTGCCACCTCATCCCTTTAAACCCAAACAAATATTAATTACACAGGTTCTGTGGCTGATTAAGGTGGTAAGTAAACTAATTTGGTGTCTCATCTGCAATAAATTAGCCTCAGAACTGTAATTAATATGTGTTCGGGTTTAACCTCTCTGGCGGTATGACTGAGTCTGGAATTTATTGCTGAAAGCGGTAATGGTTTTCTGCATGGAGATATGGCGTTATGTACTATAGGCCTGCAATGGTTAGTAATTACTTACTTAAAACCTCCCTGGCGGTATGATTATGTCAGATTTTTGGTGCTGAAAGGGGTACAATTATTTTGCATGAAAATTTGGCATTTTATATTGAAGGCCTGTAATTCTTAGCAATAACTCCCTTAAATCTGTCCAAACAAGAGTCTAGTAGACATCCCGGGCATGAAAAAGTTTGAAAAAAGAAATCATAAATTATAATATAATAAATAACTAAAAATAATTATCAAAAATAATAATATAATAGTAATAAAATGTATTCAATAATGTAATCAAACCAAAAACACTGAAATTTGCTCAGTTGCAGAATTGTCGCTGTCGTCACTTTCAGTGTCTGATGATAAATTTCCCCAAAAATCAGTAGCACTCAATTCTGCAAATGATTCTTATTTACTATCGGTGTTTTCTAGCTGATAAAAAAACACTTTTGACGTAAAGGGACACTTTTTGGTTGCTATGGACATTCTCATGTTTCCAGGCAGAAAGAATGACATTTATTATATAAAAGTGCATGCAGGGCTCTGGGCAAACCACTAGGGACAAAGGATGTGAAATTATTTCATACAGTAATGTAATCTATAAGATTACAGTGTACTGTATGTGCTGTGTGTATTTCACTTTTTGAATTTCCCGCCGGTCTCCGTCCCCGTGCGACGCGACGCTCGCAGGGAACGGAGCCCGGCACACAGGAGTCATCTGGCGGCGGACAGACACGCTGACACCGCGGGAGGACATCGCTGGATCCAGGGGACAAGGTAAGAAACATTGCCTGGATCCAGCGATGCAATCCCGAGTGTGGCTCGGGGTTACCGCTCTTGGTACTGAAAATCCACCCCGAGCCACGCTCGGGAATACCGCCAGGGAGGTTAAAGGGATGAGGTGGCAACCCTAAGTCCCGGGCAGCCGAGACACTCCTACAACATTGCTGTGTCTAGATGGAGCTCAGGTAACTATTATTAGGGGAGCTGCTGCACCCAGAAGGTGTTTTATCTTAATGCATTAAGATAAAACACCTTCTGCCTTTACAACCCCTTTATGATCCCCTCAGCCTCCCTCTCTTGCCCCCTCAATACAATCAGCTGGACCATACCTGACCTGCAGGAAAAACATCCCATTAAAGCCAATGGATCCTTAGGCAACATGAACATGGGACATTTTTCAACCTCCCCTGAGCGAATCAACTTGATAGCTAGAAACCGACATTTAAAAATGTCCATTTAGTCACGTTTGCATGCCGCGCTTGCATCTAGAAGCTTTTTTTTTTTTTTTAAATGAAAATGCCTTTAACCACTTGCCGACCGCCCACCGCTTAACTGCCCCTAAGCATCCGTTTACCAACAGAAGTGACATGAGGCCTTAAGCCTCGTACACACGGGACGACGATCGTATACAACAGGTTGTATGAACGACCGTTGTATGCGAAATCGATCGTTCGTATGCGCGATTAGAACAGCCGACATATGACGGTCGTACAAGGGGAGTTGTATGAGCAGACTAGAAAACTTGGTTGTACCAACAAGCGGTCATAAGACCGTTGTATCGTGTGTACAGAGCAGTTGGTTCAACAAGTTGTATTGTGCAAAACATGCATGCTCCGAAGTCAGAAACGACCGGATGCTAATTACATGCACCTGAACGTTCTTTCTGTGGTCGTACGATCGTGTAGTGCAGTCAGTATGCTACATACAACAGCCAACATACGATTTGAGACGATCGTACGTACGATCGTTGTCCCGTGTGTACGAGGCTTAAGTGTGCAGGTGCAGTAAGCTGAGCACTAGATTTTTATCAGTGGAACTATAGACAGCACAGGAGGACAATGATTTGGAGAAGGTAAGTAAAGAACAGTGGTGGTAAGAAGCACAGCTGATTGTATTAAGGAGGCTAAGGAGGGGGCTGGGGGGATTTTTGCATAAACTTGAACTTTAATATCTATAGCTAGTTCATACTTTTCCCAGGGTGAAATACAGTAGGTGTGTATAAGATATCTAATTTGAAGCCTTAGGCCTCATACACACGGGCGTATCGAAAAAAATAAACAAAACGTCGGGTCCAACGTCAAGGAAAAAAAGTTGACGTTTTTCGGCGTTATGCATTGGCGTTTTTGAGCGTTAGTGAGCGTCGGCGTCAATAGGCGTTTTTTAAAAAAAATCATCCCTCTGCTATTTTTCAACCTAAAAACGTCGGCGTCAAAAAACGCCGGAAAACGCCAGTACAATATTAGGTGGCGTTTGCTGGCGTTTGTTGGCGTTTTGTGGCGTCAGAACGTGATGGCCATGGGTTCTACTTTCTGCTCGCTAACGCCGACGCCACCTACAGCTCAAAAACGCCGATGTTTTTATGGGGCCATTGACTAACATGGAGAGCTGCAAAAAACGCCAGAAAACGCCGGCGTCAAAAAACGTCCGTGTGTATGAGGCCTAAATATCTCTCTCTTACCTTTCTCCAGGATATGCTAGGTGTTGGAATTGCCTTTACTTCACACGATAAGTAGACTTGAGCACCGGTGACATTGTGAATTTTTCCTGGTGCTATCGTAATCACAGGAGCTGTGGTTGGAAATAAAGTAGGGTAAAACATGATCAGCCAACATAGTTATTATTATTATTACAAGTACTTATTTAGCTCTGCCAATTTACCCAGTACTTTACAAATTTATTGTACATTCACATCAGTCCCTCTCCCCAAGGAGCTTACAGTCTAATGTCCCTAGTTCACATTCATGCATACACATACTAGGGTCAGTTTAGACATTATCCACCTAACCTACCAGCATGTCTTTGGAGTGTGGGAGGAAACCAGTGTACCTAGAGGAAACCCACACAGGAACAGAGTAAACATGTAAACTCTCCATGCAGGTATTGCCGTGGTTGGGATTTGAATCAACAACGCTAGTGCTGCCTGGCAGAAGTCCTAACCACATGGCCACTGTGCTGCCATGTTCCTCCCTAAATCTTACGGTTGTACAACATTGAATCAATGTTAAATAACCTAGCCATGCACCCAAATATATGTAGCGACCCCATAGTGTAGGTGTGTTTTTCTAGCAGGGTTTGCTAGGGGAGGTAAAATTTAGTCAGGCCTGAGTGTAAGAGCAGGAATGTTTTGATCTGAGAGGATTGAGTGGACTTGACAGATGAGGTCACCAGAACCTTCCACTTCTTTCTAGAAACCTGGAGGAGGGTTTCTGCTCAGAGAGCTGGGAAATAGTTGGAGCCATCTGGAGTGTTCTGGGGAGCCCTGACCAATCCCCAACGCAGGATTGGCAGGGGGCAGGCCTCCTTAACCACTTGCCGCCCGTGGTTTGATGGCGGCAAAGTGTCTCAATATCGCAAACCGCCGTCACCTGGCAGCTGCTGCGAGATCGCAGATTGTGATCACGCACGTGCCACCAGAGGTGTGCTTACATGCTCACTGTGTTCTGGGGGAGCCAGGGATTGGGTAGGGTGGACTCGGTGTCTGCCGGCTACCTGTGATCGCTCCCCCGCAGTGACAGAATGGGGGTCCGTGTATGTAAACACACGGATCTCCGTTCTGACAGGTGGAAGGAATGTGATCATAGGCTTCCTGTGTATGGGAGCTGCGATCACTCTCCTCCCCCAGCCAGCCCGGCCCCCATACAGTTAGTAACACACACAGGGAACACAGTTAACGCTTAAAGCGCCCCCTTAAGGTTAACCCCTTCCCTGCCAGTGACATTTACACAGTAATCAGTGCATTTTGATAGCACTGATCGCTGTATAAATGCCAATGGTCCCAAAAAAGTGTCAAAATGGTCTGACATGTGCGCTGAAATATTGCAGTACCGCTAAAAATGGCAGATTGCCACCATTACTAGTAAAAAATAAAAAAAAATAAAAGCCCCATAAATGAATTCTCATCATTCCTAAACGTGGCAATTTTTCCACAAACCAGTCAATATAGCCTATTGCGATTTTTTTTTTTACCAAAAATATGAGGAAGAATATAAATCGGCCGAAACCGATAAAAAAAATTTTTTTTTTTATTTTTTTTTTTGGATATGTATTTTAGTATAAAGTAAGAAATATTGTTTGTTTTTGCTTGAGGTGATTATAGCCGTATTAGTGCAAATGTGCCAGAGAAAATTGAGCACTGTCCGTGATACTTTTTTTATTTGCACTGACCTTGAAGAGGGGGTTATACCCCGAAAGCTTGTCCTGAAAAATTCTATGTTAGTACAAATAAAAAAAAGTATCACGGACAGTACTCAATTTTCTGGGGTTTTTTTGCAAAATTGTCACTCTTTTTTTGTTTATAGCTGTGATCAGAAATGATGCAGAGGTAATCAAATACCACCAAAATAAAGCTCTATTTGTGGGAAAAAAGGACACAAATTTAGTTTGGGTACTACGTTGCACAACCGCGCAATTGTCAGTTAAAGCGACGCAGTGCTGAGTCGCAAAAAAGTGCTCTGGTCCTAAATTGGGAAATCCTTCCGGGGCTGAATTGGTTAAATAGTGGTTAATAGTCAGCCCGATCTGGGGAGAAGTGTTGGGTGGAAGTCTGGAGATGTAGCAGAGGCGCTGTGGAGGCCCCTACCCGGGAGGTCTGGGATCTGGGGAGGGCGACCTTGGGGCCTGGAGGTTCGGGTGCAGCCAGTAGTGGTGGCGATTCCTGGAGTCGCACAGGGGAGCAGGAGAACAGTGGAGGTGCTACACAGTGAGAGACTTCAAAGTGATCCACTGGTTTGGTAAGTGACAGTCCCTGGGAACTGCAAGAGAAAGTGCTGGAGCAGGCTGGGAGAGGAATAGTGGACAGTCTGTGGAAGCCCTGGGGAGCCAGTTCAGGGAAAGGAGAGTCACTGAGGAAAAGCAGGTTGGTGGGACCTGGAAGAGGGATGGACTGCGAGTTGTAGTCCATCAAAGGGCCCGGCTAGCACTCAAGTACTTTTGCTACACATTCAGGGGCCTGTGATCCCTGGCCTGTAATGGGTGTTCCGGAGGTTCTGCTGAGAGTAGGCCTTGCCATGTGCTAGCCACGGTGAAGAAGAAGGAACAGAGAAGCTTGATAAATTTCCTTTCAAGCTGGAAACTAAGTTCAGTGCTGGAGAGAAGTAATGGAGTGATGATTTACTAAGCTGGAGAGAGAACTGTAGAAGAAACGGTCAGCAAGTTGAGTGCTGGAGAGTTGTGAGGAGTAAAAGTCTGCAGAGGGATAGTGTGCAGTGAAAGCGCACATGTACTATAATTCTTTTGGGCATCCCACAGTCATCCCTTATCCCCATCCAAGTTATTTCCCCTAAATAAAACAACAAGAGCCAACCTAGTCAATGTCTACGGATGTGTGAAATATGGTGTGATTGAGGGCAGCTATAAGGTGAACCACTATTATCAGCCACCCTCAAGGGAGCACATGGCTTCATATATAATGGTAAAATACTGTAATAAACTCTATATAAAGTTTGATAATTACTTATTTTCGAGATGAAAGGTTAGCCTAACAATATGTAAAATAGTAATATTGGCCTACTTCTTATGTATAGGTTAGGTTTAAGACGACAAAGTTTAAAGTGGTTCTAAAGCCCAAAGTTTTTTTACCTTAATGCATTCACTGCATTAAGGTAAAAAATGTTTAGGTAACAGTATCGTCCTCTCACCCTTACCTCCCCATACTTACCTGAGTCCTCACTCAATCCAGCGCTGTGCCCATCTGTAAAGGCTCTCCCCAGTCTTACAGGCTTTGCTGAGGCTGCTGTCAGTCAAATTATTTGACAAGGGAGTGGGGTGCGGGGCACGGCTATGCTGTATGTGTCTGTAGCGCCCCCAGAGTGTAGGTACGTTTTTCTAGCAGGGTTTGCTAGGTGAGGTAAAATTTAGTCAGGCCTGAGTGTAAAGGCAGGCCTGAATGTTTTGATCTGGGCCGGGAGGAGTGGCTCAGGAAGGATTGAGGGGACTTGACAGATGAGGTCACCAGAACCTCCCACTTCTTTATAGAAACCTGGGGAAGGTTTCTGGGCAGAGAGCTGGGAGATAGGTAGAGCCATCTGGAGTGTTCTAGGGAGCCCTGATCAGTCCCCAAGCAGGATTGGCAGGGGGCAGGCCTCCTTAAATACTCTGAGTCAGTCCAATCTGGAGGAGAAGTGTTGTGTGGAAGTCTGGAGATGTAGCAGAGGTGCTGTGGAGGCCCCTACCTGGGAGGTCGCCCCAGTATAGGGAGGGTGACCTTGGGGCCTGGAGGTTCGGGTGCAGCCAGAAGTGGTGGTGAATTCCTGGAGTCACACAAGAGAATAGGAGAAAAGCAGAGGTGCTACACATTGTGAGAGACTTTAAAGTGATCCACCGGTTTGGTGAGTGACGGTCCCTGGGAACTGCAAGAGAAAGTGCTGGAGCAGGCTGGGAGAGGAATAGTGGACAGTCTGTGGGAGCCTTGGGAGCCAGTTCAGGGAAAGGAGTGTCACTAAGGAAAATCAGGTCGGTGGGACCTGGAAGAGAGATGGCACACCAAGGAGGACCGCCGCTCCAGGTAAGAGATCCACACTGATGATTTCTGAACCGGATGCAGGTGCAAGCCCCAGACTGCCAGCCATAGATACTAGGTAAAGGAGAGATGGCTGCACACTGTCTTCACAGAAAATCCTTTATTGGAATGCTCATCACTTGAGTTAGCACACATCAGGTGCGTGAAACTAGTCCACCTCGCCTCTGGCTAGGCTCCTCTGTGGCTAGCACTCAAGTACTTTTGCTACACATTCAGGGGCCCGTGATCCCTGGCCTGTAATGGGTGTTCCGGAGATCTGCTGAGAGTAGGCCTCGCCATGTGCTAGCCGTGGTGAAGAGAAAGGAACAGAGACGCTTGATAAATTTCCCTTCAAACTGGAAACTAAGAGCAGTGCTGGAGAGAAGTAATGAAGTGACAATTTACTAAATTCAGTGCTGGAGAGAGAATTGTAGAAAAAATGGGCAGCAAGTTGAGTGCTGGAGAGTTGTGAGGAGTAAAAGTCTGCAGAGGGACGGCCTGCAGGGAAGTGCGCGTATACAGGAGTGTATATGGACTTTGTGTATTATAATTCTTTGGGCATCCCACAGTCATCCCTTATCCCCATCCAAGTTATTTACCCTAAATAAAACAACAAAAACAAGAGCCCGGGCTGGTCAGTGCCTACAGATTTGTGATTGAGGGCAGCTATAAGGTGAACCACTACTACCAGCCATTCTCAAGGTAGTACATGGCTACATGTCAATGGATGCAGGCAGTGTGGTTTAGGAACAAGCCTGCAGGTGATACCCCATTGGAAGCAGCTTGCTATGGGGTACCACCAAAAAGAGGAGGACCCAGGAGAGCCAGCGGGGACCCGAGAAGAGGGGGTTCATGTCCACTGTGTGCAAAACCATTGCACAGAGCAGGTACGTATCACATGTTTATTATTAAAAAAACAAATGACTTTACAATTACTTTAAAGTGGTTCTAAAGCACCTTAATGCATTCTATGCATTAAGGTGAAAAACCTTCCGTGTTGCTCTTCCTTAGCTAGGCCCATCCAATCTAGCAATGTGCACAAGCGCAGTGACTCTGTCTGTCTCTCTCCTCATTGGACAGATTGATAGCAGCAGGAGCGACTGGCTCCCACTGCTATCCATCAAAAACAGTGACACGGAGTGGGAAGTGAGGCTGAGTCTTTGTAAATGGACGCAGTATATGAGCAACTTTGCCTGGGGGCACCCGATGAAGAGGAGGGGTCTGGAGTACCGGCGGGGACCCCGGAAGAAGAGGATTGGGGCTGCTCTGTGCAAAACCATTGCACAGAGCAGGTAAGTATAGGCATGTTTATTATTTTTATTTAAAAAAAAAACGAAGCTTGTAAGAATAATGCATAATACATAACTAGCATTTCAAAATACAAGGTCACAAAACCAGCCTTGCGAGGCATTATAAATGACATCAATGTACCAGATAAAGCATCATTTCTAAATATTTAACGTAAGAAAGAATAAATAGAGGAGAAAAAGACATTACTGGTAACACCGCCTGGTGTTGGCCTATTATATTAGAGAATGACAGTGGCACAGTATGGTATATTCTGTCAGTATACTGAATGCACATGGAATAATGAGCAGTCCACATAGGAGCCAGAACTCCCACAGACACTTTGGCAGCTGCTGGAGGTCACATCATCTCTTCAAAATAGATGAGAAGGAAGGAGAACCATCTGTTAAAAGACAAGCCTTTTGCAAATTTACTATTGAAACAAGTATATCTGCATCTCTAAGTGCCTAATTGACAGTGCTGGAAGATAATGCAGCTTGCAGAAAATCCCCAAATTATTCCCCTTGAGCCTCAGCATTAATACCTGCCAAGTGCCTCCTGTTCCTCCTTGTTCTTTGTGTGATGGTTTATTACCCAGGATTCAACTGGAACTCTGAGAGGCTTTGTAAAGGAGATTTAATAATAAAAGCCATAGTGAAATAACAGTAGCAAACCCCCAAACAGGTAGATAGATGAACAAAAAGAAAGACAGTTAAATAAAGAGAGAGACTCTGTGGGCTCAGTTCAGGTCTTTGGAATCTTCTGCATGCCTTTGAAAGACTTCTGCATGCCTCTGATACATCAAAATTCATAGACTGCTGTGTGTTCCTCACCACCTGAATATATGATAGGCAGAGCCATATTTATACCCCAGGTGCCACAGAACCTAAAGATTCACTAATCATTTGGTAGATGCTATTCTTCTAATCAAAAATGTATTTCACTATAGTATGTTTAACCATAGCTCCCAACTGTCCCTGATTTGGAGGGACTGTCCCTGATTGGCAACAATGTCCCTCCGTCCCTCATTGCTCTTCATTTGTCCCTCAATTTGGTCTGATGCATATTCCCATATATAAAATGCACTATTTATCTATCAAAAATTGTTTTACAACGCTAAACCTTTCATCCAAGTTATAAATTGCTGCATGCATACATTTAAAAAGCCAATATAAAGGAATAGTAGTGGTAAAAAAAAAGCACTTGTGGGTTTAACTAATCATTTTTTTTTGTATAATTCTCCTTTAAGGGGGTGTGGCGTGGGGTGTGTCCTATGCCTACATACCTTTGCTAATAGGTGTCTCATTCTCGTCTCAGAAAGTTGGGAGGTATGTGTTTAATCATAGCATTACTGCTTATATTCATAATTCTCATAACTACATACCTATAAGCTGTTACATATGTTAAAGGAATTTGCACTTGGGTGTACATGACTTTTGGGCCTGGAAGGACTTCTCACTGCCAAGGTAATCTCATGAGGTTCAAGGTAGGAAACAAAGCCATGATGTGGACGTGAAGGTACAAAGGAAGCAAAGCCTTGGTGTGCCAAGCTTGAAGAGAGCATGTACTATATGAAGTAAGCCAAGGTGGTGTATGAGAAGCTTCTTGAGTACCCTGCCTTGGAGAAATCTCAGAGCCAGAACTGCTGTCAAGGGGAACTGTCAGTCATGTGGAAGTGGAGGAACGTGTGTTTACCTGGAATATCTAACCTTTCACGGTAAAGGCTAGAGTTAAGTGAATGGCTTTTTAAAGTAATTGTAAGTCTTTTCTTTAGCTAAAATAAAAAAGTTTATACTTACTTGTGCAATGATATTGTACAAAGTGGTCCCTTCTGGGATCTCCTGCCAGCACTGTCTGCTCCTCCTCCCTTGCGTGTGCCCCCATAGCAAGCCGTGTGTTGTTAGGGCACAAGTGCAGGTCTTCTCCTGAGCCAGCTATGTCTGTCCATAGGTACATACACAGTGCGGCTCAGCCACACCCAATAGTCTCTACTTACAAGACTTGACTGACAGCAGCAGGAGCCAATGGCGAGAGGAGAGAGAAGAGCTGCAGCTGGGCACAGCTCTGAATCAATAGAGGACTCAAGTAAGTGTTAGGTGGGGGGGCACAACAAGTGGTAAATTGTTTTTTACCTTAATACAGTGAATGCATAAGGGTAAAAAACTATTTAACTATAGAACTACTTTATATTATGCAAACCACTGAATAGCAAATATTTTGAATCACTTTAGAGTTCTTGCTCTTATTCGCAGAACATAAAATTTAAGAATCATAATAGTTAGGTTAATCCTCTGTGTATAAAACAGATCGGCATGCATATATTAAGGCAAATCAAATTAGACATGTACAGAACATAAAAATGTGTTTAGTTTTGGATAGATTCACTATGTTACTAATTTTGTTTAGTTTGCTTTTGGAATTTGTTTTGTTTAGTTTTTGTTAAAATATGTTGCCTTTATTCATTTTCTAACGAATTCCAACTTTTCAGCATGATTAGAAATCAGATTGGTCAAAAAATGATCGACCAATTCAAATTTTGTGTAAAGAATAGCTGGTTGTTAAGAAGTGGGCAGATGATGATCTGTCCACACTGACAGATGAATGTAAAGAAAAGAATACCGGCATTGCCTGTGTCCTTGACAACGGATGACTTATCGGCTGTCAGCAGGATTCCTCGCTGACAGCTAAATGTAAACTAAACAATTGCCGACAATAAAAAATGGAGAAAAAAAGCGTGCCCCCCCCAAGCCATACTAGGGCCTTCAGGTCTGGTATGAATTTTAAGGGAAGCCTTATGCCAACATTTAAAAAAAGCAGTGTGGGGTCCCCCCCAGAATCCATACTAGATCCTTATCCAGGCATGCAGCCTGGCAAGTCAGGAGAAGAGGGGGGGCAAGTGAGTGCCCCCCCTCCTGAACCATACCGGGCCACATGGCCTCAACGTGGGGAAGTGGGTGCTTTGGGGCAGGGGGGCTCTCGCTGTAAGTGAAACAATAAAAATGAAAAATTCCTTTAAATATGGTGCCTGGGGAGTCCCCTTCGTCTGCCTGTAAAGTGGCGTATCTGTACATCTGTAGCATATATCGAACATGCTGAACCAAAAATGACATTTCTAAAGAAAAAAAAAAAGAGTCAAATCACATTTAAATTGGCTCGCAATAACAATTGAAAATTACATTTCTAAAGAAAAAAGAAATGCATGAAAAGACATTTTAACTTTCTGGAAATACAATACCATTGCCGGTAACAGCAAAATTGAAAAAAAAAATGGCGTGAGCTCCCCCAGTCCATACTAGGCCCCTCGGGTCTGGTATGGATTTTAAGGGGAACCCTATGACAAAATGTAAAAAAAAAATCCATACCAGAGCCTTTTCCGGGCATGCAGCCATGCAGATCAGGAAAGGGGGGGGGGAAGAGTGCGTCCCCCCTCCTGAACCATACCCGGCCACATGCCTGGGGGGGTGGGTGCTCTAGGGCAGGGAGGGCTCTGACCCCCTTATCCCAAAGCACCTTGTCCCCATGTTGATGGGGACAAGGGCCTCATTCCCACAAACAGGGCCGTTGGTTGTTGGGGTTTGCAGGCGGAGGCTTATTGGAATCTGAAAGCCCCCTTTAACAAGGGGGCCCCCAGATCCCAGCCCTGCCCTATGTGAATGCGTATGGGGTACATAATACCTCTATCAATTCACAAAAAAAAGTGTACAAAAAGTAATACAAACAAGGGACAAGTTTTTGAAAATTCCTTTATTAATTGTGTCCCTCGATGTAAATCCATCGTCACGCCACCCGCCGACCTGAAAAATAGATTCCGCCTCATGGGAGGCCTCCCGCTGAATGCCTCCACTGCGCTTTGATATTTCTTATATAGGTAAGGATAGAGGCCACCTGAAGACGTTTTATACAACGAAATGCGTTGGGTATTTGTCCCCTTGTCTCACTGCACTTGGACTACTTGTTTTGATGAGCTCATTTTATCTTGGGAAATGTAAGTGTTTTTTATCTATATCTTAATAAACGTATTATGAAACTGGATTACGCTATGGAGCACCTGTTTTCTTCTATTCCAATATAATATCTCCCCTGAGGGACTTTACATGACCAAAGAATTCTTAGTATCCCTCTTTATGAGCGACAAGTTCATCGGACCTTGGATCGTTTCTTTTGGGAGGAACTGTCTATGACCAGACCACAACCCAATGGTTCCCACTAACCCTGCGGTCTTTTCACCAAATTCTGGTAAGCACATTTATTATCAGTGGGAATTTTCACATCTGAGCACTTTTCGAGCACCTGTCACTTTATTTGCATTTGACCCCCTGGACCTTCGGATTTCTCCTGCTTGAGTTTTTCCACACACTGGTATCTCACCAGTTTCTGGTAAGTACATTCACTCACCATTTCGGACTGTCACTTTGAGTACAGCACAGGTTGAAACACACGGCACTACAATCAAAGTCATTTTTGTTAATTACACTAAGAGACTGGATTAGTGTGATCGGTCCCTTGTCTGACACAGGACCCTATCTTATCTTTGGGACTGCCTTTCTGGATTTTACAATGCCTATTGCAATGTTATGAGACCTTTAATTGTTCATATATACTAATCATATGGTGTTGTGGGTATAAGCTTCATCTATATATACTAGCGCTGCATCTCTTGTCTTTTTATCCTTTTTTAACTTGGTTTGTTGTCATGCTGGCTGCTTGTATGTACAATAATTTTTATTCAATTCTCCCTTTGCTTGAGGTAGCGCAGTATCCATATACACAAGGATAGAGGCCATCTGGCTATGTCAACCAGTGGCACCAACCCTTCTCACGTCACGGACTGGTGCATGCTGCGTCTGTGATGTCAGAAGCGGCGGGGCCATCGGGTGATGTACCCAGGTGGCCCTGCCCCTTACCTATATAAGAAATGTCAAAGCAGAGAGGAGGCATTTGGCGGGAGGCCTCCCAGGAGGTGGGAGTGTTTTTGATTTTATAGATTTTTCGGGTCAGCGGGACTGACGATGGATGGATGGATTGAGGGGCACTATTTTTTCTTGTTTAATAAAGGAATTGTCAAAAACGTGTCTCTTGTGTTTATTGCTTTGGACACTTTTTTTAGTGAATGGGTAGGGTTACTCTGGGGGGACCAGGATCTGGGGGCAGAGCCCCCCCCCCCCCGCCCCAAAGCACCCACCCCCCCATGTTGAGGGCATGTGGCCTGGTATGAATTGGGGGGACCCCATGCCATTTTTTTAGACATTTTTCTATTGCCAGGCAATGCCAGCATTCTTTTCTTTCCATTCATCTGTCAGTGGGGAAGCCCGCTGACAGATGGTGACTCATGGTTATTAACCTCCCCGGCGGTAATCCCGAGTGTGGCTCGGGGTGGAATTTCAGTACCATTAGCGGTAACCCTGAGCCACACTCGGGCTTGCATTGCTGGATCCAGGCTGGGTTACTCACCTTGTCCCCTGGATCCAGCGATGTCCTCCCGCGGTGTCAGCGTGTCTGTCCCTCCTCCCGATGCCTCTGTGTGCTGGGCTCCGTTCCCTGCGAGCGTCGCGTGGCACGGGGACGGAGACCGGTGGGAAATTCAAAAAGTGAAACACACAGCACACATACAGTACACTGTAATCTTATAGATTACATTATTGTATCAAATCATTTCACATCCCCTTTGTCCCTAGTGGTTTGCCCAGTGCCCTGCATGCACTTTTATATTATATATGTCATTCTTTCTGCCTGGAAACATGAGAATGTCCATAGCAACCAAAAAGTGTCCCTTTATGTCAAAAGTGTTTTTTTATCAGCTAGAAAACACCGATAGTAAATAAGAATCATTTGCAGAATTGAGTCATACTAATTTTTGGGGAAATTTGTCATCAGAAAATGAAAGTGACGACAGCGACAATTCTGCAACTGAGCAAATTTCAGTGTTTTTGGTTTGATTACATTATTGAATACATTTTATTACTATTACGTTATTATTTCTGATCATTATTTATAGTTATTTCTTATATTATAATTTATGATTTCATGTTTCTAACTTTTTTCATATCCGGGATGTCTACTAGACTCTTGTTTGGACAGATTTAAGTGAGTTATTGCTAAGAATTACAGGCCTACAATATAAAACGTCAAATTTCCATGCAAAATAATCGTACTGCTTTCAGCACCAAAGATCTGAAATAATCATACCGCCAGGGAGGTTAAGGACGTGGACGGCCAGCTTTGTCAGCCTGCTGCTTAACAACCAGCTATTCTACAGAATTCTACATAATTCTAATTGGTTGACTGTTTTTCGACCAATCCGAATTCTGATTGTTCTGAAAAGTTGGAATTCGTTAGAAAACAAATAAACAAAACTAATTTTAACAGATTTCAACAAAATTCATTGCTATTCATTACTATTTCATTGATGAGAGATAGACACACATGTGGACTGACGAGCATGTTTTTAAATTATGTTTGTGAGTAGAGTTGAGCAAACCCGAACTGTAAAGTTCAGATCCGTACCGAACTTTGGGGTGTCCGTGACCCAGACCCGAACCCAGACATTTGAAAAAAAGTTTGGGTTCGGGTTCTGCGTTCGGTTATTTGATCCTGTCTGTTGAATAGCTGCAGGGCAGCCAATCAACAAGCGTTTCACTGGTTTGCCCTTAGAAGCCATCACAGCCATGCCTACTAATGGCATGGCTGTGATTGGCCAGTGCATCATGTGACCCAGCCTCTTTATAAGCTGGAGTCACTTAGCGCTGCATGTCACATGCTCTCTGGCTAGTGCAGGGAGAGGATGCTGCCGGCGCTGTGAGGGACAGATTGCAGATATAATAACATCTCATCCTGCATTACAGAACGATCTGATTGTGGACTAGGTAGAGATTACTACTACTACTGCTTTTAGGGACAGATTGCAGATCTAATAACATCTCATCCTGCATTACAGAACAATCTGACTGGATTAGGTAGAGTCTACTGCTTAGAGGGACAGATTATTGTTCTAAAATCATCGCCTACTCCTATAGGGTCAGGTTCCTGCTGTTGCTGTAAGGGACAGATTGTTGTTCTAAAATCATCGCCTACTCCTATAGGGTCAGGTTCCTGCTGTTGCTGTAAGGGACAGATTATTGTTCTAAAATCATTTTACTTCCTTTTGCAGCCCTCTAGCACTTTCAAGGACTTTTTTACAGTCATTTTTGTGCCGAAAAGTTCGGGTCCCCATTGACTTCAATGGGGTTCAGGGTTCTGGGTCAAGTTCAGGTCAAGTTCGATACCGAACCCGAACTTTTTCGCGAAGTTCGGCCGAACCCACTGACCCCGAACATCCAAGTGTTCGCTCAACTCTATTAGTGAGTAGACAACTTTGTGATTTTATTCATATCTTTTAATAAATCTGTTGGATAATGCACTTGGCCAATGCACCCTCTTTTCTTTTTCTGTCCCCTAATAATATCCTGAAAACACAGAGTCTATGGAGTTAAGATGCACGTGCTCAGTTTGGTGAGCATTACTATAGAGTTTTTTCTTTCTCGGGAGAATGCATATGATCAGCACAAGGCCAATCAGCACTATGCAGACAGAGGGTTGGGGGTCTTGCAGTCTCACAGGACAGTCAGAAAACTCCTCCTACAAGTTACAACCAGTGCTTGGCAGGACACTGATAGAAGCCACAAGACTGCTATATTCTGCTGAAGAGAAAAGGTATTTATCAGTTTATATTTACTAAAATTATTGCACTTCCATGTTCTGTGTACTGTGGGAGATATAGTGAATGCAGGGTCCTGGGTTTAGTAACACTTTAATATCACTCATAATTATCGCATAGTTGTAAATGCTGCATGAAATCCAAACTTGTACTTTACGTTCTGAAACAAGAAGAGGATAACAGTAGGTTTATTGGTACCTGATGATGGTTTCGGGTCTATTCCCTTTAATTTGTTGAAATGTACATATTTTGAAAATGTTCTATATACCTTAATTATGCATAAAATGTTTATTTTACAAATAAACATTTAATATACAGTATATATATGGACAGAGGCGGCTCTAGGCTTTGTTAGGCCTTAGGCAAAACCTAGACACGAGGCCCTACTCACCATAATGGGAAAAATAATTAAAGCAATAAAAAAATTAACTTTATAAATGACATCTATTAAGAGCTTTAAAGTGCTGGTGTCAGTACTCTCTATCCCGGTGCTGGTGTCAGTGTCAAATTAGGCGGTTGCGAGGCCCCTGTGAGTGCGAGGCCTTAGACGACCGCCTAATTTGCCTAATTAGAGAGCCGCCTCTGTATACGGAATGCAGATGACCTTATACTATATATGCAAGATACCTCCAGCTCATTGGGAACAGCAATGCAAATAATTGATAATTTTGGCACCTATTCAGGCCTCTAAATCAACTGGCAGAAGTCGGCACTGATGCCATTTTCCTCACAAACCATTTCCTGTAACGACACATCATGTCCCCTTAAAGTGGTGTCACCGTTTAAATACTTGGGGATTGTGATCACATTATCTCCCTCGGATGCTTTTAAGGTAAATTTAGACTCCTTACTCCAAACAATTAAAACTAAACTCAATGTTTAGGCCAAACTCCCCTTGTCTGTGGCCGGCAGAATCAATCTTATAAAGATGATTCTTTTACCTAAGTTAGGGTGACCAGACGTCCCCGGTTTCAAGGAACAGTCCCCGGAATGAGGACACTATCCCCGGACCAAGTCTGTCCCCGGTTTTGTCCCCAGATTGGATTTGAACAGGGGTTCGGGCAATTACAAAGACAGTTAGTGCAGAATTAAGAAAAAAAATTCTGAATTACACACGCCGTGTATTTTTTACATTATCTGTGCCCCTCTCTGATGATCATGTGCTGGTTGGAGCGGAGGGACTGTTTCTTCAGTTTAGGGCTCATGCCCATTTCACTCCCGCTCGCATCTTCTTCTGCCTTGGCTCAAGTCCCGTCCAGCCGCCTGCCTACCTTCTTGTCTTGTGATTTTCCTCTGCTCAACTCCACTCCCCACCCAGTAGTAGCCGGGACCCGGAGAGCGAGACTTGAGAGGAGGCTGTAAGGCGGCTCAGGCAGGTGGCGGTGGTGACAGGCAGAGAGAGGCAGCTGAGCTCAGCTGACAGTATCCAGCAGCAGGAGCAGAAGGAAAGCAAATCCGATCGTGGGGCTGCCCATGCCTTCAAGGCTTAAACACCGGTGTGCTTTGGGGGTGCTTTAGGGGTCGGGCAATTACAAAGACAGTCAGTGCAGAATTAAAAAAAAAATTCTGAATTACACATGCCATTTTTTTCATCATCTGTGCCCCTCTCTGATGATCATGTGCTGGTTGGAGCGGAGGGACTGTTTCTTCAGTTTAGGGCTCATGCCCATTTCACTCCCGCTCGCATGTTCTTCTGCCTTGGCTCAAGTCCCGTCCAGCCGCCTGCCTACCTCATTGTCTTGTGATTTTCCTCTGCTCAACTCCACTCCCCACCCAGTAGTAGCCAGGACCCGGATAGGGAGACTTGAAAGGAGGCTGTAAGGCGGCTCAGGCAGGTGGCGGTGGTGACAGGTAGAGAGAGGCAGCTGAGCTCAGCTGACAGTATCCAGCAGCAGGAGCAGAAGGAAAGCAAATCCGATCGTGGGGCTGCCCATGCCTTCAAGGCTTAAACACCGGTGTGCTTTGGGGGTGTCTGTGAAAAGACTACATTGCACTGTGTCTGTCTCTCTGGCATAATGGATGGTATCTTAGCTCACAGGCAGCAGGCATTCTGTCATGGCTCTGGCTGGCAGTGCACTGTCACAGTGTCACATAACATGGCTACTGGGTGCTGATTTTGTTAACTTATTGTTCATAAGTATCAGCACCCAGCAGCCATGTAATGTGACACACTGTGACTGAGTCAGCCAGAGCCATAATATAGTGCATGCTGCCTGTGTCTTATCATAATACTGATGATCTTAACCAGTTGCCGACTGCCCCACAGCAGAGTTCACTGCTACAGGGCGGTCGCGCTGTGCAGGATCATGTATATATACGTAATCCTGCATTTCTGGGTATCAGAGCCCATCAGCGGGTCTGGCGGACTCGATGTCTGTCGGTACCTGGCAATCATTCTGTACACAAGCAGAACAGAGGTCCGTCTGTTTAAACAAAGCAGATCACCGTTTTGTCAGTATTGAAGACATTGATCCTGTGTTCCTGCAAAGCAGGGACAGGGATCTATGCTTTCCCTTTGTAAAAGCACCACCCCCACAGTGATAAAACACTGGTTAGGAACACATTTAACCCTCTGATCGCCCCTGATGATAACCCCTTCCCTTCCAGTGTCATTAGCACAGTGACATGCATATTTTTCAAACTGATCACTGTATTAGTGTCACTGGTTCCCAGAAAGTGTCAAAAGTGTCACTCGGTGTCTGATTTGTCCTCCGTAATATCGCAGTCCCGCTATACAGTCAGGTCCATAAATATTGGGACATCAACCCAATTCTAAACTTTTTGGCTCTATACACCACCACAATGGATTTGAAATGAAACGAACAAGATGCGCTTTAACTGCAGACTTTCAGCTTTAATTTGAGGGTATTTACATGCAAATCAGGTGAACGGTGTAGGAATTACAACAGTTTGTATATGTGCCTCCCACTTTTTAAGGGACCAAAAGTAATGGGACAATTGGCTGCTCAGCTGCTCCATGGTCAGGTGTGTGTTATTCCCTCATTATCTCATTTAAAAGGAGCAGATAAAA
This sequence comes from Glandirana rugosa, assembly GCA_018402905.1. Taxonomy (NCBI): domain Eukaryota; kingdom Metazoa; phylum Chordata; class Amphibia; order Anura; family Ranidae; genus Glandirana; species Glandirana rugosa. The sequence continues at coordinate 227,558 of BLSH010104574.1, read as the reverse complement.
GGTCTAGAGTTCATTTCAAGTGTGCTATTTGCATTTGGAATCTGTTGCTGTCAAATCTCAATATGAGATCCAAAGAGCTGTCACTATCAGTGAAGCAAGCCATCATTAGGCTGAAATAACAAAACAAACCCACCAGAGAGATAGCAAAAACATTAGGTGTGGCCAAATCAACTGTTTGGAACATCCTTAAAAAGAAAGAATGCACCGGTGAGCTCAGCAACACCAAAAGACCCGGAAGACCATGGAAAACAACTGTGGTGGATGACCGAAGAATTCTTTCCCTGGTGAAGAAAACACCCTTCGCAACAGTTGGTCAGATCAAGAACACTCTCCAGGAGGTAGTTGTATGTGTGTCAAAGTCAACAATCAAGAGAAGACTGAGCCTCAAAAACAGGAAGGCCAGATTAGAGTTTGCCAAACAACATCTAAAAAAACCTTCACAGTTCTGGAACAACATCCTATGGACAGATGAGACCAAGATCAACTTGTACCAGAGTGATGGGTAGAGAAGAGTATGGAGAAGGAAAGGAACTGCTCATTATCCAAAGCATACCACCTCATCAGTAAAGCATGGTGGTGGTATTGTTATGGCGTGGGCATGGCTGCCAATGGAACTGGTTCTCTTGTATTTATTGATGATGTGACTGCTGACAAAAGCAGCAGGATGAATTCTGAAGTGTTTCGGGCAATATTATCTGCTCATATTCAGCCAAATGCTTCAGAACTCATTGGACGGCGCTACACAGTGGTACTTCCTGATGACGTGCTTGTTCACGAAATGCATTGAGGTCACATCCGCTTCCGCTTGACGTCACATCCGGTTTCACTGGTTCCGAGGCTTGGAACGCACGACGTGCTATCTGGAGCTGGCGTATACTCTGTAAGGCTGTTCATGCTGGTGCTGGCATTCAGCTCAACAATTTTACATGTACGATTATTTTATTTTATTAAATCAAATTGCGCTATGAGATTGTCCATTTGTTTTCTTGGAGCACAGTTTGCCTGCATCTAGCAGTAAGAGATTTTGGACCTAGAGGAAATCTTGCATACCATTTTCTAAGTGGTACAGGTCTCCAAAGGAAAACTTGTCCCGTTTATGATTTAAAGAAAAAGGTGTATGTTTATATTATTTCTGGTGAGTGCATATAATGTAAGCACGAATGAGGGTGGAGCACTGAATTCATAAGAATAACAATTGTTTGGAAAGCACTCTTTTTTTCTCACTTGGTGGATGGAATATTTTTTCTACCGAGGACTTTATTCATTTTTATCTGTTGAGTTTTATTGTTCTTGTATATTATTTATATGAATTAATTACACAAAAGGGTGATTATTTGGAACTATCTAGTATCATGCCAATTGAGTGAGCGCCACGTCTTTCACAACCATTCTTACATATTAGTTGGAAGGAAGTTATCCTTCTTTACAGAAAGAGGGCAGCACAACTCTTTAATACAGATTTCACTATATATCCCTTACCCACACATTTTTTATCACATTAATTTTCCTATTTTTAAACACTAGTGGCGCCAATCTTGTCACACACTTTTTCCAATTATTCAGGCTGTAATTGACTGCAAAGGATTTGCAACCAAATATTAAAAAGAGAAAGTTTGATTTCTGCTTGTTAATCTGTCCCATTACTTTTGGTCCCTTAAAAAGTGGGAGGCACATGTATAAACTGTTGTAATTCCTACACCGTTCACCTGATTTGGATGTGAATACCCTCAAATTAAAGCTGAAAGTCTGCAGTTAAAGCACATCTTGTTTGTTTCATTTCAAATCCATTGTAGTGGTGTATAGAGTCAAAAAGATTAGAATTGTGTCGATGTCCCAATATTTATGGACCTGACTGTAGGTCGTGATTGCCACAATTACTACTAAAAAAAAACATGTCCCCGGATTTCATTTTAAAAATCTGGTCAGTTTAACCTAAGTGTTTATATGTAACATCTCATATGGTCATCTCAGTGCCTAAATAATTTTTTAAAACCCTAGACGCATTGCCCAATAACAGGCGAAAACTCAAATTTTCTATTTTACAACGTCCAAAAGTGGATGCGGGAATGCTGCTACCGAATCTATATTATTACTACTTGGCAGGGCAGCTATGTCACCTGACTGACTGGCTGATATTGACCACACCGATGGTGGTGGAGTCATATCTTGCTTATGCACTTAAACTTAAACACCTGTTGATGACAGTGGAGGCACCTTGGTCCATATGGTGTGGAGGGAAGCCAAAAGAATTGCAGATTTTTGGAGTACTAATATAGCTCTTCTGCTCTGGCGTAACTCTATGTTCCCTCATTTAAACCAATTTGCAGACTACTACTTCTGGGAGCGTAGGGGTGTGTTTACTCTGGGAGATCTACAGTGGGTATAAAAAGTCTACACACTCCTGTTAAAATGTCAGGTTTCAGTGATGTAAAAAAATGAGACAAAGATATTAGTTTCAGAACTTTTTCCACCTTTAATGTGACCTATAAACTGTACAACTCAGTTGAAAAACAAACTGAAATATTTTGGGGTGGGGGGTAAAAATAAAAAAACTAAAATAATGTGGTTGCATAAGTGTGCACACCCTCTTATAACTGGGGATGTAGATGTGTTCAGAATTAAGCAATCACATTTAAACTCATAGTCAGTACACACCTGCCATAATTTAAAGTGCCTCTGATTAACCCCAAATAAAGTCCAGCTTTTCTAGTAGGTCTTTCCTTACATTTTCTTAAGCCTCGTACACACGGTTTGACGGTCGTGCGACCGAACGGACCAAATTGTATGTTGGAACATGTAACTCGCGTACTGACATGCACTAAACGATCGTACGACCAAGCCGGACGTAGTGACGTGTTATGAACGTATAAAAAGAAAGTTCAGGTGCATGTAATTAGCATCCGGCCGTTCCTGACTTCTGAGCATGCGTGTTTTACACAGTACAACTTGTTGGACCAACTTCTCTGTACACACAATGCAACAGTCGTATGACCACTTGTTGGTACCAAAGTTTCCTAGTTTTCTCATACAACTGCAACCGTTTTCATACGACCATCGAACCATGTGTATGAGGATTTAGTTACATCCTACAGCAAAAGCCATGGTCCACAGAGAGCTTCCAAAGCATCAGAGGGATTTCATTGCTAAAAGTTATCAGTCGGGAGAAGGGTACAAAAGAATTTCCAAGGCATTAGATATACCATGGAACACAGTTAAGACAGTCATCATCAAGTGGAGAAAATATGGCACAACAGTGACATTACTAAGAACTGGACGTCCCTCCAAAATTGATGAAAAGACGAGAAGAAAACTGGTCAGGGAGGCTGCCAAGAGGCCTACAGCAACATTAAAGGAGCTGCAGGAATATCTGCAAGTACTGGCTGTGTGGTACATGTGACAACAATCTCCCGTATTCTTCATATGGCTGGGCTATGGAGTAGAGTGTCAAGGCGGAAGCCTTTTCTTATGAAGAAAAACATTCAAGCCCAGATCATTTTTGCAAAAACAAATCTGAAGTCTCCCAAAAGCATGTGGGAAAATGTGTTCTGGTCTGATGAAACCAAGGTTGAACTTTTTGGCCATAATTCCAAAAGATATGTTTGGTGCAAAAACAACACTGCACATCACCAAAAGAACACCATACCCACCATGAAGCATGGTGGTGGCAGCATCATGCTTTGGGGCTGTTTTTCTTCAGCTGTAACAGGAGCCTTAGTCAAGGTAGAGGGAATCATGAACAGTACCAAATACCAGTCAATATTGGCACAAAAGCTTCAAGCTTCTGCTAGAAAGTTAAACATGAAGAGGAACTTTATCCCTCAGCATGACAACGACCCAAAGCATACATCCAAATCAACAAAGGAATGTCTTTACCAGAAGATGATTAAAGTTTTGGAATGGCCCAACTAGAGCCCAGACCTGAATCCAATTGAAAATCTGTGGGTTGATCTGAAGAGGGTTGTGCACAGGAGAGGACCCACAATCTGACAGATTTGGAGTGTTTTTGCAAAGAAGAATGGGCAAATATTGCTGAGTCAAGATGTGCCATGCTGATAGACTCATACCCAAAAAGGCCAAGTGCTGTAATACAATCAAAAGGTGTTTCAACAAAGTATTAGTTTAAGGGTGTGCACACTTATGCAACCATATTATTTGTTTTTTTATTTTTACTTCCCTACCTAAAAGATTTCAGTTTGTTGTTCAACTGAGTTGTACAGTTTATATGTCACATTAAGAAAGAAGTATGGGTTTGATTTTTATTCGAAGACCATTTCTGTAAGGAAACAACTAAACCTACATACGAAACCCAGCAACAGTA
>BLSH010104574.1:181398-195687 GCA_018402905.1 Glandirana rugosa | reverse complement strand
CAGTTCCCATGTATGCAGCCTCACCAGTGCCCATCCATGCAGCCTCACCAGTGCCCATCAGCTCAGCCTCACCAGTGCCCATCTATGCAGCCTCACCAGTGCCCATGTATGCAGCCTCACCAGTGCCCATCTATGCAGTCTCCCCAGTGCCCATCTATGCAGCCTCACCAGTGCACATCTATGCAGCCTCACCAATGCCCATCTATGCAGTCTCACCAGTGCCCATCTATGCATCCTCTCCAGTGCCCATCTATGCAGCTTCACCAGTACCCATCAATGCAGCCTCACCAGTGCCCAGCAAAGCAGCCTCACCTGTGCCCAGCAATGCAGCCTCACCAGTGCAGGGAATCAGAGAGAGGAGAGGAAAGGAGAGCCGGCCGGATCATCACACAGGCCGATGTCGCCCACTGTGACAGCTTTAATTTGAATCTCTGGATCAGCTCCTACCTATGATAGACAGCACATGTCCTGGCATTAAACAAGTGTGCTGTCTATCAAAGGAGCCAAACCAGGAGGTGAGACTTTGTGTGACGGCAAGCACGCGGCAATTCAAATTAAGGCTGTCACAGGGGGCGACGCCAGCCTGACACTCCCCAGTGTGTGACACCCGGGGTGGACCGCCCCCTGTTGGTATGCCACTGGCTTTGGAGCCCCCCTCCCGCTTCAGCACCTGCCCAGGAATAGCCCTACACCTAGCGACGCTCCTGCAATCTGGGGACAAAACTAGGAACAGACTGGCTCCGAGGACAGTGTCCTCAGTCCGGGGACGTCTGGTCGCCCTATAGTAAAGATAACTTTTTAAGATGAAGATTGGAGAGAAGGGGGGGTCCCTTATCAGTACTGGCCCAACACACATATGAGACCCTGGTTGGAATATAGTATTGTACAAATTAAGAGGTTTAACCACTTAAGGACTGGAAGGATTTCCCACTGTAGGACCAGAGCACTTTTTGCGATTCGGCACTGCGTCGCTTTAACTGACAATTGCGCGGTCGTGCGACGTTGTACCCAATCAAAATCAACGCCCTTTTTTCCCACAAATAGAGCTTTCTTTTGGTGGTATTTGATTCCCTCTCCGTCACTTCTGATCATCACTATTAACAAAAAAATAGCGACTATTTTGAAAAAAAAACAATATTTTTTACTTTTTGCTAAAATACATACACAAAAAAAATATAAAAAAGCTCATTTATTCATCAGTTTTGGCCGATATATATTCTTCCTCATATTTGTGGTAAAAAAAAATCGAAATTGCCGTTTATTGATTGGTTTGCGCAAAAGTTGCCGCGCTTACATGAGAATTAATTTATGCCGTTTTTGCCATTTTTTTTTTCACTAGTAATGGCAGCGATCTGCAATTTTTATCAGGACTGTGATATTGCAGCGGACATGTCGGACATTTTTGACACTTTTTTGGGACCAATGACATTTATACAGCGATCAGAAATTGAAATATCCACCGATTACTGTATAAATGTCATTGGCAGGGAAGGGGTTAACTTGCAGGGGGCGATCTAGGGGCTAACTGAGTTCCCTGGGCGTGTTCTAACTGTGAGGGGGCTGGGCTGCCAGGGGCATAAGAGATCTAACTGATCCCAGTGACAGGGATCAGTAGATCTCTTACATGCCGTCTAAAAGGGCGGAGAACTGACGTGTTTACATTGTGTGAACTGGGACTCAGACCCAGTGCTGTGCATAATCAGCACTGGTTTGGTCTGATACACCCCATCTTATCCTCTGCAATATAAGTATGTGCTGAGGGTGTGGCTGTTACTCAGCTCTGCCAGCATAAAACGCTGGAGAGAATGGCAAGACACAGCATTTTTGCAAAGAGAAAATTGTATTTTCAGGCAGTTCCAAGCAAAATTCAGTCACAAATCAGAACATGCAGGGGTAAAGGACTTTTTTTTACTTCAACAATGTTTATTAAACTTTGCACATTTACAAAGGATTTACAAGGATAGGCATTTTGACAAAAGTTGTTATACAATCATTTGCAGCATTGTAGAATGAATATTCGATACAGGTGAGGCAATACATGAATTTATGCAATAAAAGCAACCTTTCATATAAGTAACGGTCTGTCCTTTTCATTTCCATATCTGATACATGGTCTAGAATGTAGTGTAAATGCGTAAATAAGGTGAGAGTGACCTCCTATCATACACATGTTTCTGCCACTTTCAACCAACAGTCCCAGATCTTGTTGTATTTGGCCGGGCAGCCTCTATTAATATATATCACCCTCTTATACGGTAGCGTATTGTTCACTTCAGTTAACCATTCAGTAAACCTTGGGGGTGATTGTCCCATCCAGTTACGTGCTATCACTTTCTTGGCTATAAACAGGGTCTCATGTAGAAAAGTGGTCGTAAATTTGTCAATGTCCACATCTGTGTAACCCAAGAGGCACTGCTTCAGATCTAGGGTTAAAGGAGAGCCCATAGTGTCATGCAAGAAGTCCACAATCTGTTTCCAGTATAGTTGTATGTGTGTGCATGCCCATATGAGGTGGAAAAAGGTACCTATTTCCTGCGTGCATATCAAGCAATACACAGAGTGATTTCCTAGCATTCTAGCTTTCCTCAAAGGGGTGATATAGGCCTGGTGAATGATATACAGTTGAGATAGCCTATCTGAGAGTTTGGGGGATACTGCCTTACAATTGTCCAGAACGTCTCCCCATTCCTCATCCTCAATTACCCCCACCGCCCGTTCCCATCTGGGTTTTAATTTATAAGCCAATTTTATGGATATTGGGGTAAGCAGCCTGTTATAAGGGAACAGGACTTTTCACTGGAATATTGTAGTAACAAATGTATAATTTAACACTCTATTTACTGTTTAAACCCATTTCTTTATCGGTCTGATTTACTGCATTTCTAACAGGTTTAGAAATAAAAACTCAAATTCAGTAAAGTAAAAATGCCATTTACAGTATATTGGCAATTAATGACATTTCCCTGGTTTTCTTAAAAAAAAAAAAAAAACAGTATGGGAACCTCCAAAATACAGGCCAGACCCTAAAGGCCACTTTCACACTGAGGCGCTTTACAGGCGGTTTTTAGCTGAAAATAACGCCTGTAAAGCGTCTCAAAAATCTCTCCCCCCCAAATCAACCCCAATGTGAAAGCCCGAGTGCTTTCACAATGAGGCGGTGCGCTTGCAAGATGTTACAAAAAGTCCTGCAAGCAGCATCTTTGGGGCAGTGCGGTGAGCAGTGTATCCACGGCTCCCCCACTGCCCTTGCCATTGAAATCAATGGCAAGCGCTTTTGAAGCGGCTGAACACTGCCTCGGAAGCGCAGCGTGCTGGCACTTTTAACCCCTTTTTAGCCCCTTGTGGGGGGTTAAAACTGCCGCGATCCCGTCTGCATAGCGGCGACATAGCACTGCTATGAAACTAGCGCCGCTTTACCGCTACCGCCCGCCTCAGCGTGAAAGTAGCCAAAGGGTACATTCTTTGCAAATAAGGAATAATATGCTTCGATCCTGCCAGAAATGTAGTGTCCTTGCAACTCCCTGTGCGCTAAACTAAGCTTACACCCATTTTCTTCTATGAATCGCAGAACACCTCTCCCTATGTTTTGGAGATGTGGAAAGTGTTAGGTATTTGCAGTCTCAGGATGCAGCCTAAGATGACATTACTCCTCCTACAGAAACATCACAGTGAGTGTGTGTTGTCACCCTAGGACAGGTAGTGTAGTGTGTGATCATCAATCAATATAATCAGAAAAAATGAATGCAGCCACCATATCTAAGGACTAGTAAGCTACAATCTATACTGTATATATATATATGTGTGTGTGTGTATAGTCAGGATCAGAGGGGTGAACAGCTAGCTGGGAGACAGTTTAGTCAAAGTAAAATGTGCTTTATTCAGCATGAAAGCAAAACCAAACAAAAAAAATGACAGGTTTGTCTTTAAATACAGTTCCCACACACAGGTAAACTTCAGTTCAGCAGCACACAGGCTTATAGGGCTACATTTCAGTGCTATAGCCAGAGCTAAAGGGCTAAATTTTAGTCCTCTAGCCAGAGCTAAAGTCTCTTTTACAGGTCAGCTCACCCAGCAGGTCACAGTCCACATGTGGAGCCTTCCAGACAGAACGCAGGTCTCTTCCTCACTGATAGCAAAAGAGTTCCACACAAACTCTCAGACCAGTTAAAGGGAAAGTACCTGCCCTCTTTAGATAACCCTCTCTTAACCCTGCCCAAAGCGGACCCTCTACATACCCTCCCCCACTGTGTTCCAAGCCTGGGGTCTGGACACCACAAGCAAAATGGCAACAGACCAGGGAAAAGGCATCTGCATTCTGATGTACTGCCTTCAGTCTATGGAGCACTACAGATTTAAAGTCCTGTAGGTTGAGAAACTGCAGTTTCTATCTTTAATTTGGGCCATCCATGTAAGGGGCACATGGTCTGACACTGGCTTGAAGGGTCGGCTCAACAAGTAGCGGAGTGTCTCCAGAGCCCATTTTAATGCCAGATACTCCATTTCCACAATGGAATAGTTCCTCTCAGCCAGTGTGAGCTTCTGGCTCAAGTACACAACAGGGTGCTCATCTCCCCCAAACACCTGGGTCAAGACTGCACTCAGACCCAACTTTGAAGCATCAATTTGTACCAGAAACTCTTTTTGAAAGTCTGAGGCTACTAGTACTGGTTCCTGGCACAAAGCTTGCTTCAAAATGCAGTACACTGCTTTTTCTTGAGTACTCCAGTGAACAACAGTAGAATTTCTTCCCTTTGTTAGATCTGTCAAAGGAGCTGCTAGGCTGGCAAAGTTGGGAATAAACCTTCTAAAATACCCCACAATACCAAGGGAAGAACGCACTTGTTTTTTTGTGAGTGGATGGGGCCACGTCTGGATGGCCTCCACCTTGTTCACTTGGGGTTTAATCACTAACATAACCCAAATAGCGGGCCTCCTCCAACCCAATCTTGTTATTTTCTGGGTTCATCGTGAACCCTGCCTTTCGGAACCCATCCAAGATTGACTGAACTTACTGTAAGTGACTCTCCCAGTCGTGACTAAAGTTGACGTTGTCAAGGTAGGCTCCTGAGAATTTCTTATTGGGCCTCAGGACTAAGTCCATGGCCCTATGGAAAGTGGCTGGGGCCACATGGTTTTCTGGCATACTGCCATAAACCCTCTGGTGTGGCAAATGCAGTTTTTTCCATAGCCTCTTGGGAAAGTGGAATCTGTCAGTATACCTTTGTCAAGTCAAGACTAGAATAGTAATGTATCAAGCCGGCTCTAATTTTTCAATTAATTCATCCACCCGGGTCATTGTATATGCGTCTGGTTTGGAAACTTCATTCAATTTATGAAAATCATTACAGAACTGCCATGCTTGGGGACAAGCACTATAGGACTTGACCAACTACTTGAGGAATCCTCGATGATCCCAAGATCCAACATACTTTTAAGCTCTGCCAAGACAATATTCCGGCGAGCTTCGGGTATGCGGTATGGTTTGAGGTTTACCCGAAAGCCATGGCCTGTGATGATATCATATTCAATTACAGAGGTTAGGCCCAGTCGATTTGAAAACAATGTCTCCATTTCTCTGCAAAAATTCCCAGGACTCCTGTTTTTGCAAAGGGGAAAGAGCCTCTGCAATGCCTACATTACTAATCTGAGCGTCTGGATCTTCCTGGACCTTCTGACTGTCAAAATCTCCCTATCTTTCCATGGTTTGATCAGATGGACATGGTAAATTTGGTAGGGTTTTCTTTTGGTGGGCTGATATACCTTATAATTAACCTTCCCCACCTTCTCAACTATCTCAAAGGGTCCTTGCCATTTGGCGACAAACTTGCTCTTTACTGTAGGCACTAATACAAAAACCCAATCCCCAGGTTGAAACTTTCTAACCTTGGCAGACCGATTGTACACAAGACTCTGGGCCTTTTGTGCAGCCTGCAAATGTTCCCTAACTATGAGCATAACTTTTGTCATTCGATTCTGCATTTGTGAAATGTGTTCCACCACACTCCGATAAGGGGAAGCTTCCTGTTCCCACATCTCTTTCGCTATATCCAATAGTCCATGGGGCTGTCTCCCATAAACCAACTCAAAGGGAGAAAATCCCTAAAGGAACCACTCGTATGGCAAACAACAAGGGAGCCAACAAACAATCCCAATCACAACAATCCTCTTCAACTGACTTTTTAAGGATCCCCTTTAAGGTTTTGTTGAATTGCTCCACTAACCTGCCAGTTTGTGGATGATACACCGAAGTCTGGAAGTGTTTAATTTTAAACTTTAGGCATAAATAGGGTACCCTGATCCATCAAGATCTCGGATGGGAGCCTTGTTCTTACATATGAAACAACTTCTGTGCAATGACCTTGGGTGAGCAATTTATTAAAGGGGGCGCTTCTGGATACCTGGTGGCATAGTCAGGAACAACTAATATGTATTAGTATCCTCTAGCTGACTTGGGTAAGGGGCCCACCAAGTCCATGGCTACACAATCAAAGGGAACCTTTATAACTGGAAGCGGTACCAGCGGACTGCAAAATTGGAACATTGGGGCAATTCTTTGACAGGTGGGGCAAGACTGGCAGCAGTCCCAGGTCCCAGGCCAATAAACTCTGGGTGCTGTAAAACCTGTACCTGAGTTTTAACCACCCTGAGGTGACCCCCAAGTACAATGACTATGGGCCAAATGTAACACTTTAGACCTAAAAGATTTGGGTACCACCAGTTGTTCCAACACCTCATCATTGTCTTTGGTTACTCTGTACAAAAGATCATGATTAAATAGCAAAATGGGGGAACTGCATATCCACCCAGGTTGCTGTGTTTCACCGTTTAACACTGTGACCTGTTTTCTGGTGAGGATCAAAGTGGAGTCCCTCATCTGAGCACTAAGGTAATCCTCCCTGGAGCCCCCGAGACCTGACAAATCTGGCTCAAAGGAAGTACTTTCCATTTCCAACCCCGCAAACACCTCCAAGGGACCTGGGTCAGCTTCTGCAGGTTCACAAATCTGGTACATTTCATCACTATTCACATCCTGCAACACAGTATTAACTACTACACCTGAGGGTTCCTCCTTTTTGGGGGAGACCTCCGAACTCTTAAGCTATTGTTCATGCAAGTCCCAAAATATGGGGCAGTTTCTCCCAATTAGCAAGTCATGAGGCAATCCTGGGATCACCCCAACTTTTAATGTAGCAGTTCCTGCTGGTGTACACAGGGTCACATAGGCCACCGGATAGTCTTTAACATCACCATGCACACAGATGACCCCGACCTGTTTCCCTGGTACCAGCTTTCCCTGCAACCTGTCTGCTCAGAGGAGGGTGACGACACTCCCCAAATCAAGGAGCGCTACCACCTCCTGTCCTTTGACCTGCACCATACCACGCACATACTGCATAGGCATACATGGAGTGAAGACTATCCATGTTTCATTCTATTGGCTCCTCCTATCTTGGACACTGGGCTGCCATATGGCCCAGTTTATGGCAGGACCAACAGCGAACCTCACTGGGGTGCTCCTGGCAGTTGTGTTATGCACCCGAGCAGACCCTATGTTGTCAGTGGGTGCCATCTTGGTGCTGGAACGCACTTCCATGGTTCGGCTCAGCTCTCTGGTGATAGAGGGACCATCATGGAAACTTGGCATCAAAGGACTGAGGCTGGGACTGAGCCACCCATCAGTGGAGCTCCCTAAAAATGACCATGCAGAAAACAGTCCAGTGCAACTCGTTCCACAATCTGAGTGGGTGTTTTCTCCTCAGGTTAAACTACAGTAGTTTAATTAGTTCCTCCATAGCTTTTTCAGAAGTCTTCACAGCCTGTGTAGCTTTAACCGAGGACATGGGACTGGCCTGCACCCCTTAAACTGCCCAATGCATTCTCCACCAATTGTCGGGTGAACAGTCAGCTGGGAGACAGTTCAATCAAAGTAAAATGTGCTTTATTCAGCATGAAAGCATAAACAAGCTCACAGACCTATAGGACTAGTTTTCAGTGCTCTAGCCAGGGCTAAAGTCTCTTTTACAGGCCAGCTCACGCAGCAGGTCACAGTCTACTTGTGGAGCCTTCCAGACAGCATGCAGGTCTCTTCCTTACTGTTAGCAAAACAGCTCCACACAAACTCTCAAACCAGCTGACTAATAAGGGAAAGTACCTGCCCTCTTTAGTTAACCCCCTCCTAACCGTGCCCCAGGCTGACTCTCTAATATATAAATAAATAAATATATACAGTATCTCACAAAAATGAGTACACCCCTCACATTTTTGTAAATATTTTATTATACCTTTTCATGTGACAATGCTGAAGAAATTACACTTTGCTACAATGTAAAGTAGTGAGTGTACAGCTTGTATAACAGTGTAAATTTTCTGTCCCCTCAAAATAACTCAACACACAGCCATTAATGTCTAAACCGCTGGAAACAAAAGTGAGTACAACCCTAAGTAGAAATGTCCAAATTGGGCTCAATTAGCCATTTTCCCTCCCCGGTGTCATGTGACTCGTAAGTGTTACAAGGTCTCAGGTGTGAATGGGGAGCAGGTGTGTTAAATTTGGTGTTATCGCTCTCACTCTCTCATACTGGTCACTGGAAGTTCAACATGGCACCTCATACCAAAGAATTCTCTTAAGATCTGAAAAAAAGAATTTTTGCTCTACATAAAGATGGACTAGGCTATATAAAGTTTGCCAAGACCCTGAAAATAAGCTGCAGCATGGTGGCCAAGACCATACAGCGGTTTAAAAGGACAGGTTCCACTCAGAACAGGCCTTGCCATGGTCGACCAAAGAAGTTGAGTGCACATGCTCAACGTCATATCCAGAGGTTGCCTTTGGGAAATAGACATATGAGTGCTGCCAGCATTGCTGCAGAGGTTGAAGGGGTGGGGGGGGGGGGGGCCAGTGCTCAGACCATACGCCGCACACTGCATCAAATTAGTTTGCATGGTTGTCATCCCAGAAGGAAGCCTCTTCTAAAGATGATGCACAAAAAAGCCTGCAGTTTTCTAAAGACAAGCAGACTAAGGACAGTGATTACTTGAACCATGTCCTGTAGTCTCATGAGACAATGTCTCTTCTGCAATAAAACATATCTACTTGCCTGCTCACAGTAATTCCCGGACTGTGCATCCGCAGCTCAGTTTACGGCGGCCAGGCCAATCCTGTGTGCCAGGATGACTAGTTCCTATGCATCATCATTCCCCTGCAGCCAATAAAGATGGCCGAAACCCGGCACACAGGAAAGAATGCCGGCTGATGAGGAAATGTTAGGAAGGCGAGTGTCCTCCCTTTAGTTGAAGTGGACCTTCACTCACAAACTGCAGTTTCCTCTTTGCAACACCCCTCCCCTTTCCCTGCAACATTAAAAAAAGGCTTTTTTTTGTTTTAACTCTGGCCTGCTCTTTAGTTTGGACCCATCCTATGTTTTTGGAATTTGCATTCAAAACGTGATATTTATGTAACTTTTACGTGGAGCCTATTATTTAAAATTATTGTTTACAATGTAATGCTATTTTAGACTAGACAAAGGTTCTAGTAACAACTGTTAGTATTCTTCAATGTCATTAGTCTATCAATTATATGTGGGTCCCCATTACATGAACATTATAAAAATGAATTTGTGTAAAAAATGTTTGGAATTCTATATAGGTGTTTTGTTAGTATTATAGACCTTAGGCTAATAAAACCTGCCTCCTGTATGCCTGTCCTTTTATAACCTATAGCTGACAGAGTGATATTCAATATTGTGTTCCCTGCTGCATATTTCAAAGTTTAAGGTCAGAGTTTATCCAGCATGGCAGTGATCCCAAAAGTAGCTTTGCCTTCAGTTCATCTATCGTTATTGTGAGAAATAGGAATACTAAGCATCCATAACAGCACTGAAAATCTTTACTTTAAAAAAAATTGCAGAATAAAGTTATCAGAACATTTCCAATAAATCAACTTGTCCATTGGATTCCTGATGTGATCGTCTGCAGGAATGAAAATGTGTATGAAATCCACCATTTAAGTTTTTACAGGTAGCTATCAAACTAACCTGCATTTTTATAACCGCTATGTTATTGGCAAATACAGCAGTTACCAGGTTTTGATCTGCTTTTTAAAATTAATGTATTATGGTTTGTACATATTTCCTTTCTTAATGTATTGCAGTGAGAAAAAATAAAATGAAAGAACGTAATTTTATTTTTAGCCAGGTAAATAGGAAATTTTAAATATAGTTCATATAGTTGTTGCCGGGCGACATTGGCACGTGTGTATGGCAGCCGCTCCAACAGAAGCAGATGAGTATGCTGGAAAACCAGCAGCCAACCGGCTCCCAAACAACACTCTCAGCCAATGGCTGAGAGCACTGACCGGAGTGTCCTGGCGGGGGGAGATTGCTGTACTAACGTTGAATCGTTAGTACATCGGCTCCGATTGGAGCTGACAGTTTTTTTCTGTTCAGAGCTTAGCATTTACCAGGCTTTAGCCATCAGGTAGAGCTCTCAGCTAAGTTTTACATCTGTAGCACTATCCATTTAGAGCCTGTTTACATTCTCTGTAGATGGGTTTTACATACACCAGTGGAAGTTAATAATTTATCGCAGTACAGTATTCCACTGACTCATCCCTTATCAGATTTCTCTGTCCAAGGTTTCAATCAGACAAAGAAACCTGCAAAGCAATCAGCATCTAAAAAAAAGTCTCTTAAGCTACCCAATAACTGTCAGGAAATCCTTTTTCAAGTAATTATGGTTTGTTTTAATTGTATGCGAACAGTGTGTAGTAAAAAGATCATGCTCACTGCAAGTTCCATTAACATCACAATTGTACTTTCTCGATTTCCTTGCTCAGTACCTTTAACTGACAATGGAAAATGGATTATGGCACATGAGCATGCAATGAAAGGGTCAGGAGGGGGTTGTCTGGAGCATAAATGACCTCCCACAGAATGACCACCAATTATGCAGCACTGCAATACCTATGATTGTTGCTCAGAAAAGATCCTCCTCTAAAGCATTATTTGAATGTATGTAGCGCTCGCTACTTAGGTAGGAGCTAGTGAGGGTTTTTTTTCTAATGAGGTGAGGAAAATTTAGTCAGGTCTGACTGAGTGCAGGCCTGATTGTTTTTGTTTCTAGGCTGGGAGTGGCTCAGGTAGGACTGGGTGATTCACAGATGAGGTCACGGGACCTCCCACTTCTTTCCAGAAGCTGGTAGAATGTTCTTGACAGAGTTGGGAGGGAGGTGTAGCCATCTGGGGTATTCTAAGAAGCCCTGACCAATCCCCAATCTGGACTGGCAGGGGGCAGACCTCCTTAAATACCCAGGGTCAGCCCAGTTTGGGAGGAGAGAGTTTGGGTGGAAGAGCTGGAATGTAGCTGAGGTTGCTGAGGCTCCACAGGGAACCCCCAGTCTGGGGGGGTGACCTAGAGGCTAGGGAGCTCAAGGAGTGGAAGGGGTTCCTCGCACAAACCCCAGAGGAATCCTGACCAAGGGAGCAGGAGAGCAACAGACAGTGCTACTGGAAAAGCTCAGCAAGGAGTCCACCAGTGGTCGGTGAGTGGCACACACCCTGGAAAGCTGTGGAGGCATGCTGGAGCCGATTGGGGGGGTGAAAGACAATCTGAGAGGATGTAGAAGTCAGTAAGGGACTGTGGTGCTACAGTGGTAGTGGTGAAGGCTGTCGCAGCTGAAGTGGCTGGCAGGGGCTGGAGGAAGAGGATGGGCTGGGAGTAGTAGTACATTAAGCCAGCTAGCACAGTAGTAACTTTTATTTTACACTTTGGGGCCAGCTGTCCCTACCTGTAATGGGTAGTTTGGAGGTCCTGCTTACACTATAGCAGGCCTCATAATGTGCTAGCTAGGCTGAAGAAATGCTGGAGGTCTAGTAAATTTCCTTCTAGACCTCACCTGGAGAAATAAGAGAAGTGCAGGTGAGAGGATAAAGGTTATGTGCTGGAGTGAAGAAGGAGGAATGTATATACAGAGGTGTATATAGAGGTCCCATGCAAATTAAACAAATTCTTTGGACATCCTACAACATCCCAACTCCCATCCAAGTTCAATTCCCCTAATAAAACAAAACAAAATAAAGTACCAGCCTGTTCTGTGACTCTGAAAGTGGTATGGATGTGATTGAGGGCAGTGTGAGCAGTTGGAACACAGCAGCCAGACACCCCTAAGGGTGACCTTGGGTACATTTAGATGTGCTGCAAAAGGACATGTGACTGGAACCTCAGGGAGTAAAAAATAGAGAACTGCTAAGCGTACTGTATATATTTTTCAAAGCCAGTTTTCTCTAAAAGTAGACGATCTAAGCCTGAGTTTAAAATGTGTCAGGCCTGTTTAAGAAATCACAATACTTTAGAAAAAATCATAATGGGGTGTCACTGCCTATCTTTAACCTGATTGTTCTTACTCAGAGCCATAGCACAGTGCTGCATGCATGCTTTTAAATAGTGGTGAAACTGCTGGCTGTAAAGGCTGGTACACACAGGCTGAATATTGGCTGGTTCAACAGAAACTGGTCAACATTCGGCCAGTGTGTACAGCAGCCTGTCTGGCTTCTGTCGAATGGGCATGCTGGAAAAACAGCAGCCAACCATCATCCGATCAGCCCTTGTAGCCAATGGCTGTTCTGCAAAAAGTTTAAAGAAAAACATTAAATATGGCTAACCATGATAAAATGCTCCCATAGCCATAGTTCTTTTTGAGGCATTATATTAAACCAGTTGCTTGATTGATTGGACACTGGCAAAAGCTTTTCTGGGTACTGCCCTCCAGTGTACCCATATAACTCCACCAACTCTGTGAGGCTCCAGTTTTTTTAACAAGCAGTAAGGTGATCACAGAAGAAAAAGGGAGGGATCTATGTCCTGTACTGTACTCCTACATATGCATTTTACAGGGATGTCAAAATTCCTATTATCTTACAGGATACAGGTGTTGAATCTTACACTATGGAATGCCTCCAAGCAATTGAGGAGGCAAAATCAGGTGGCAAAATCAGATGGGCTGCTCAAACAGGCAACGCAGTGATCTTTGTCCCTGATACAGAGAGGGCAGGCATATCGAAACCCACTGCAGAATATAAGAGCTGGAAGCCAAGGAGACCAGTGTAGAAAATGGGGCTGTATCATGGAGCTAGCCTTGGTGCTTAGTGAGGAGTAGAGTTCTACTGTCCTTGAGTGTTGAAACCGGGTACTGGCTGTCCTGAAGTAGTCTGCCAGCAGGAAGGTTTTATAGATATACAACCGAAGGGTCCCAATTGCAAAAAGTTCATGAACATGGATTAGTGATAGACAAAATGTCATGCTGAAGAGAATGTAGTTATAAGGATATGAGGATTAGACACAGATATACCGAACTGTACAAAGTTGTGGGAGGAGCCGAAGAAGGGTGCAGTGTCAGACTCTGAGAAAGTAAGAGCATCATTATTTTGGCCTATAATTGAAAGACTTGACTTAGTTGCTTTTTTAAGAAAAAAGGTCTCCAAGGCACCCTGGGACATGAAAGCTCATGGTTTGAAAAAGGGTCTAATGATATAGCCCTACAAGGTGTGGTGAGTTAAACAATGTGTAAAAACGACATTGAAATTTGGATAGAGGGAAAGTAAACCTCACCACAGTGTGGTTGCTATTAAAGTTATAGGATCTCTCATACAAGAAATATAATGGTAGGTCTAGAGAAGACCAGGTAGAAACCACACTCTGCAGTAGACATAATGGCTTCAGGAGACTGGCAAGGAGGCTGGTCACTGTGATTGGAATAGATGTTTTTCTAGAGTATGACGGGGCATGTATTGTTGAGTGGATAAGGGTCCATGAGCAGGATTTTGGAAAAAGTCCTTGTAATTAGAGTTGAGCGAACACCTGGAAGTTCGGGTTCTGCTGGTCCGTCCGAACTTCGGGACAAAGTCCGGGTCCGGGTCCGGACGGAACCCGAACGATCGCACGTGGGCTTGAAGGTCCACAAGCGAGTTGAGATTAATGTTCCTGAAAAAGGTTTTAGGACGAGTACCTGGGAATAGGTGAGTTGTTATGTACGGGGCAGTATGAGATCTTTTTGTAGATAAGGTTAGTGTCACTGGTCGGAGGAACGGTCAGAGGACTTCGGTAATACAGATGACGTCTCACACCAAAGATGGACCAGAAGAGATCTGGATGGTAATATAAAGAACATACTCTCTAGGATATTGAAATTATCGTTGGTGTGACACCACTCCAAATGAAAGGGAGATAGGTTTAAAGTTACAGCAAAAATGTGTAACAAATTGAGTGGTGTGGAACATCCCGATATAGTAATCT
>BLSH010104574.1:95386-108195 GCA_018402905.1 Glandirana rugosa | reverse complement strand
TATATATATGTGTTTTTTTTTTTTTTTTGGTTGAACTGGATGGACTTGTGTCTTTTTTCAACCTGACTAACTATGTAACTATGTAACCATGACAGGGAGACTCCTACATCTCCATGGAGCACAAATGCAGTGACGTTACCACATCCTCTAGCTCCAAAGCAATAGTGTTGTACATCAATACAAAATTGGGGCTAGAGGAAGAGTCTGCAGGGGCCTGTGCATTGCACCTGTGATGCAGTAATAGCAGTTGCATGTACATTTTTCTTTTATTAAAGAACTATAGGCACAACTGTTTTTCTTTAATTTTGGATAGAGTAAGGGAGGGTTATAACCCATGTCAGGTTTTTTTTCTGCCATCTGTCATATTGGGGTGCTTTCCCTTCACTGCCTGTCCCATACCCAAAACTGGAAGTGAGAGGAAATCCCTGCAAATTAGGGGGAATCCATTGGGGTCCTCCAGATCACCAGAATTGGCGCCCCCATTGGAAGATTTCCCCTCTATTACTGTGTTGGGGACAAGCCAAAATTTGTGATTTTCTTTTACTTTCACTTTTGATGATAATGGTAAACAGGACAAATAGAGAGGGGGAATCTCACTAACAGAGGCAGAGGTAGCAATAAAAACCTAATAGGTGTTCTAATCCCTCTTCACTCTGTGCAAAACAAAAACAAAAAAGTTATGTCTTTAAACTTAACCAGTTGCCCACTGCCCACGATTGACGGCGGCAACATGGCTCTCCTGCCATGCCGACAGGCGAGGGAGCGTGTATTGTGGGTGCGCACGCGCTGCCGGAGGCAAATTTGCGCACTCACTGGCTAGCCAGGGAGCCAATCAGTGGGTGGGGTGGACTCAATGGAGAGGAGAGTGCAGGGGAGAGGAGGGTGATTGTATGTTCCCAGTCTATGGGAGCAGCGATCTGTCTCCTCTCCTAGTCATCCCAGCCCCCACACAGTGAGAGCACACTGGCAGGGAACACATTTATCCCTTTGATCGCCCCCTCCAGGTTAACCCCTTCACTGCCAATGGCATTTACACAGTAATCAGTGGCTATTTATAACACTGATCGCTGTATAAATGTCAGTGGTCCCAAAAAGTGTCAAAAGTGTCTGATCTGTCCGTAGCAATATCGCAGTCCCAAAAAAAAAAACACAGATTACTGCCATTACTAGTAAAAAAATAAAAGCCATAAACCATTTCTCATAGTTTGTAGACACAATAACTTTTGCGTAACACAATCAATAAATGCCTATTGCGATTTTATTTACCAAAAATATGTAGAAGAATACATTATGGGCTAAACTTATGAATACTTTTTTTTATATTTTATTTTTGGATATGTATTATAGCAAAAAGTAAAAAAATTGTGGTTTTTATCAAAATTGACGCTCTTTTTTTGTTTATAACACAAAAAATAAAAACCGCAGAGGTGATCAAATACCACCAAAAGAAAGCTCTATTTGTGGGAAAAAACAAAACAATTTTGTTTAGGTACAGCATCGCACAACTGCGCAATTGTCAGTTAAAGCGATGCAGTGCTGAATCGCAAAACGTGCTCTGGTCAGGAAGGGGGCAAATCCTTCCGGGACTGAAGTAGTTAAAGACCGCCCACTGCATATATACTGCGGCAGGCTGGCTCTATTGCACGAAACAATGTACCTGTAGGTTATTTCCTGCAATAAATAAGTGCGGTAGTCCCCGCGCAAGAACTATGGGTGAGAAATAGACTGCAGCCCCCCGGATACTTCCTAGAGAAGGAAGCGAAATGATCAAAAAGCAAATAGACGGGTATGGCGCTGTCTGTGAATATGTAAAAAATAAAAATATTTTGTGTGATTAGTGGTTTTAGTGAGCTTGTTTTTGTGAATAAGTCTCAAAATAAAATCAAAGTGATCCAAAAAGTATATATCAAGTTCAAGGTGGGTTGTGAAAGTGAAATCAGCAATAATTAGCCATAAAAACGTTAATTGGTACAAGGTGAATAAAGATAAAAAAATATATATAAATATATAAAATGTAAAAAATATATGTAAAGTGGATATACAGTCACATAAAATCGTTCAGAGGTGTCACATATGATATATAAAAAATAATCCAAAAGTGTCAATTATTAACAAGCGGATGCTGTGGATTCAAAGTCCATAAGAATCCAATAAAAATCCCGCAGATGGTTAACCAAGTGGATATACAGCCGTCTATATACAGTATAGAACCATACATGCGATCCTATCTATGTGATTCCAAGATAGGAACAAGACTTTACACTGATAACGTCAATCCTTAAGTGGTTTAAAACGATAAACGAAAAGTGGATATACAGTCCCAATGTGCATGAGGCAAATATTTTCCAATGTAACTTTTTCCAATGTAACTTTACGTAGTTACATATTCACAGACAGCGCCATACCCGTCTATTTCCTGCAATAGATACCATGGGCGCACAAACAGGGAATACATTTAACCCTTTTATCACCCTTGGTGTTAACCCCTTCCCTGACAGTGTTATTTATACAATGATCAGTGCATTTTTTTAGCACTGATCACTGTATTTGTGTCACAATTTCCCAAAAAGTGTCACTTAGGGTCAGATTTGTCTGCCGCAATGTTGCTGCCCCACTAAAAATCGCTGATCGCCGCCATTACTAGTAAAAACCATAAAAAAATTAAAAGTCCATAAATCGATCCCATAGTTGTAGATGCTATAAATTTTGCGCAAACCAATCAATATATGCGCATTGTGATTTTTTTATATAACGTATGTAGCAGAATACATATTGGCCTAAATTGATGAAGAAATTTGTTTTTTTTACATTTTTTTTGGAATATGTTTTACAGCAAAAAGTAAAAAATATTGTTTTTTTTTTTTTTTCAAAAGTGTTGGTCTTTTTTTGTTTATCACGCAAAAAATAGAAACCTCAAAGGTGATCAAATAGCACCAAAAGAAAGCTCTATTTGTGGGGCATCAATTTTATTTGCGTACAGTGTCGCACGCCTGCGCAACTGTCAGTTAAAGCGAAGCAGTGCCGTATCGCAAAAAATGGCCTAGTCAGGAAGGGGGTGAAACCTTCCAGGGCTGAAGAGGTTAAATACCACCAAAAGAAAGCACAAAGTCTCAAAAAAAATTTGGGTATAGTGTTGTATTACTGCCGAATTGTCATTCAAAATGTGGCAGTGCTGAGAGCTGAAAATTGGCCTGGGCAGGAAGGTAGGGTTGCCACATCATCCCTTTAATCCAGGACACATATTAACCACTTCAGCCCCGGAAGGATTTCACACTTTAGGACCAGAGCACTTTTTGCGATTCGGCACTGCGTCCTTTAACTGACAATTGCACGATCGTGTGACGTTGTACCCAAACGAAATTTGCGTCCTTTTTTTCCCACAAATGGAGCTTTCTTTTGGTGGTATTTGATCACCTCTGCGTAATTTCTGATCGCCGCTATAAACAAAAGAAGAGTGACAATTTTGCAAAAAAAAAAAACAAATTTCTTACTTTTTGCTAAAATACAAATCCAAAAAACAAATATAAAAAAAACTTTTTTTTTCAACGGTTTTGGCCGATTTATATTCTTCCTCATATTTGTGATTAAAAAAATCCCAATCGCTGTTTATTGATTGGTTTGCACAAAAGTTGCTGCATTTACGGATGATGAGAACTCATTTCTGGGGTTTTTATTTTATTTTTTACTAGTAATGGCGGCGATCTGCCATTTTTAGCGGTACTGCGATATTGCGGCAGACATGCTGGACCATTTTGACACTTTTTTGGGACCATTGGCATTTATACAGCGATCAGTGCTATAAAAATGCATTGATTACTGTGTAAAAGCCATTGGCAGTGAAGGGGTTAACCTGGGGGGGGAGGCGCTCTAAGGGTTAACTGTGTTCCCTGGGCGTGTTCTAACTGTATTAGTGTTTGACTGGCAGAGGAAGGGGAGTGATCACATCTTCCATATAGAGGAAGGCTGTGATCACAGTCCTTCCCCCTCTCACAGAACGGAGATCTGTGTTTACATGCACGATCTCCGTTCTTTCACTGCGGGGGGGCATCGCGGTTAGCCGGCGGAGATCGAATCCGCCGCACCCGCTCCCTGCCCCCCCCCCACCGGACACAGTAAAAGCACCCTCACAGTGCACAATCTCGCAGCCGCCATGACATGACGGCGATTTGCCTAATAGAGCCACCTTGTCGCCGTCAACCTGCGATTGACGGTCAGCAAGTAGGGTTGCCACATCATCCCTTTAATCCAGGACCCATATGAATTACACAGGTTCTGTGGCCAATTTAATGCAGATAAGACAGCATGTGAGTTTAATTACCACCTTAATCAGCCTCAGAACCTGTGTAATTCATATGTGTCCTGGATTAAAGGGATGATGTGGCAACCCTATCGGCAAGTGGTTAATTACACAGGTTCTGTGGCTGATTAAGGAGTAATTAAACTCACTCATCTGCATTAAATTAGCCTCAGAACTTGTGTAATTCATATGTGTCCTGGATTAAAGGGATGAGGTGGCAACTCTACAGGAAGGGGGTAAAAGTGCCCAGTAGGCAAATGGTTAATGTATCACATTCCTTACAAAAAAAGATTGACTTTAAATCAGAGAAAAAAAAAATCGACAATCCTGCAGACTACACAAAGGGACACCAGAGCTCCGTATACAGCTCTATACTTCCTCCAGTCTCTGCAGCCTTGTGTACACTGTGAGCCCACGTGGTTCCTGTCTCCTGTACACAATGTGCCCACGTGGTTCCGGTCCCGTCCCATCCACTCTTACCACTTCCGGGTCGTCTCATCCTCTCCCCAGCATGTCTTCCCTGGCAGTCGGGGATGCGGTGGGTCAGGTGGTGTTACCCGGGGATGTGTTCGCTCTGCCGGCACAGACAGAGGACGGCTCTCTATCTCTGACATCTTCGTCTCCTAACTCCGGTCGGGTGCGGGTGTTGTGCGGCCCGGGGCTTACTCGGCATGGAGACAACCTGCAGGCCACTAAGTGCGGAGTGCTGAGGCAGAGGGACCCGGCGGTATACTGGGTGGAATCCCAGCAGAAGAGGGTGAGAGCTGCTCTGTCTACCATTGAGAAGATGTAATAAGGATACTGGGCTGATGTATGCAGCCAATCAGCGGCTCGCTATCATTCCTGTTGTGTATGATTTCAAAATGAAACTAGCATTGTGATTGGACAAAAAAGAGTGCCTGTGCTTTTTAGTGCTGTTATATGTTTTGGGCTTGTTTAAACTTGCAGAAAGGGGCTGGTAAAACCAGGAAGCCCAGCCAGGTTTCTACAGCTCCACCTCGCTCGTAAGCTGCAAATGCAACTGGACGGGGTGTATGTATATCAGTGTGTGATGCTTTGCTTCATGACTAAGGATGGGCTCGGGCGTGTTTACAACTCCTACACCGCCCCCTCCATTGAAAGCAATGCATGGCTCTCCCAAAGCGGCTGTACACCGCCTTCTCTGGGGTTAAAAGCACCCTGCTCCTGCGATATAATAGCGGTAAATGCGCTGCTAATTAGCGACGATTTACCGCTAGCGCCCCAGTGTGAAAATAGCCTAAGTCTGCATTCACACAGGGGCGACCCGACTTCATCGCAACTTCAGGAGACTTTACAACATGACTCTGTCTGTGGCCAGTCAGAGAAGGGAGGGAGGGGTTGCCTAAAGATAAGATCTATTCTTTCAATTGTAAAGTCGCTTCCATTTAGATGGGGATGCAACTTGGAGGTGACTTCTATTCAATTCTATGGGCACAAGTCGGATAGAAGTAGTACAGGAACCTTTTCTGAAGTCGCTCCGACTTCAGTAGTGTACATTAAGACGGCTCCCATTCATTTCAATGGGATTTCAGATGACTTGAGGCTCCGCGCAAGTCGCCCCTGTGTGAATGGGCACTGAAGAAATGACACTTTGCTACAATGTAAAGTAGTGAGTGTACAGCTTGTATAACAGTGTAAATTTGCTGTCCCTCAAAATAACTCAACACTAGAGTCGATCAAACCTCTGGAATTTCGGGTTCTGCAGGTTTGGCCGAACTTTGGGAAAAAGTCTGGGTTTGGGACCAGACTTGTCCCGAACCCCATTGAAATCAATGGGGACCCGAACTTTAAGGCACAAAAATGGCTGTAACAAAGTCCTGGCAAGTCCTAGTGGTCTGCAAAAGGAAGGAAAATGGGGGTAAGAGTCAGACAAGTGCCCTACAAAGAAATGGGGATAGGGAAATAACTTAAAATAATTTTTAAGCTAAAATCACATAAAAAAAATCAAAAGTGGAGTTGGAGGTTCAGGATGCGGTGAAAGTGGCGGTGGAGGAGGAGGTGGTGGTAGCCAACACTGTTTTTTTTATTTATTTTTATTATTATTTTTGTGCAAGAAATGCACCGCTGGCCGCAAATGTAGTTTAGAATTTTTTTTTTTTAAACCAGCAATGTAGATGCACTTTTTTAATTTTGTGCAAGAAACAATAATCTGTCCCTTTTAAGCAACAGCAGGAACCTCTCCCTATAGAACTAGGAGATGATTTTAGAACAATAATATGGCTCTCTAAGCAACAGCTAAAACCTTTCCCTATAGAACTTGGAGATGATTTTAGAACAATAATCTTTCCCTTAAAGGAACAGACTCTATCTAGTCCAGTCAGATCGTTCTGTGCAGCAGGATGAGGTCTGCAATCTGTCCCTCAAAGCCGCAGTACTAGTATCTACCTAGTCCACAATCAGATCGTTCAGTAATGCAGGATGAGATTTTCTATAATATCTGCAATCTGTCCCTCACAGAGCCAGCAGCATCCTCTCCCTAAACTATCCTGAGAGCATATGACATGCAGCACGGTGACTCCAGCCCCATATAGAGGCTGTGTCACATGATACACTGGCCAATCACAGCCATGCCATTAGTAGGCATGGCTGTGATGGCTTCTAAGGGCAAACCAGTGAAACACTTGTTGATTGGCTGCCCTTGGCAGCTATTCAACACGTGGAATCAAATACCAGAACCCCAAACTCGAACCCGGACTTTTTTTAAATGTTCGGGTCCCGGACACCCCAAAGTTCGGTACGGACCCGAACTTTAGAGTCCGGGTTCGCTCAACTCTACTCACAGCCATTAACTAAACCGCTGGCAACAAAAGTGAGTACACTCCTAAGTGAAAATGTCCAATTTGGGCCCAATTATCCATTTTACCTCCCTGGGGTCATGTGACTCATTAGTGTTACAAGGTCTCAGTTGTGAATGGGGAGCAGGTGTGTTAAATTTGGTGTTATCACTCTGAAGCCCCGTACACACAGGACGACGATCGCATGTACGATTGTGTCAAATCGTATGTTGGCTGTTGTATGTAGCATACTGACTGCACTACACGATCATACGACCAAAGAGAGAACGTTCAGGTGCATGTAATTATCGTCCAGCCATTCCTGACTTTGGAACATGCGTGTTTTGCACAATACAACTTTGTTGTACCAACTGCTCTGTACACACGATACAACGGTCGTATGAGCGCTTGTTGGTACGACCAAGTGTTCTAGTCTGCTCATACAACTCCCTTGTACGACCGTCGTATGTTCGACTGTTAAAATCGCGCATACGAACGATTGATTTCGCATACAACGGTCGTGAGTATGACCTGTTGTATGCGATCGTCGTCCCGTGTGTACGGGGCTTTAGTCTCTCATACTGATTCACTGGAAGTTCAACATGGCACCTCTTGGCAAAGAACCCTCCGAGGATCTGAAAAAAAAGAATTGTTGCACTACATAAAGATGGCCTAGGCTAAAAGAAGATTGCCAAGACTGAAACTGAACTACAGCACGGTGGCCAAGATCATACAGCGGTTGAACAGGACAGGTTCCACTCAGAACAGGCCTCACCATGGTCAACCAAAGAAGTTGAGGGCACGTGCTCAGTGTCATATCCAGAGGTTGTCTTTGGGAAATAGACGTATGAGTGCTTCCAGCATTGCTGCAGAGGTTGAAGGGGGGGGGGTCAGCCTGTCAGTGCTCAGACCATATGCCACACACTGCATCAAATTGGTCTGCATTGCTTTCGTCCCAGAAGGAAGCCTCTTCTAAAGATGATGCACAAGAAAGCCCGCAAACAGTTTGCTGAAGACAAGCAGACTAAGGATATGGATTACTGAAACCATGTCCTGTGGTCTGATAAGACCAAGATAAACTTATTTGATTCAGATGGTGTCAAGCGTGTGTGGTGGCAACCAAGTGAGGAGTACAAAGACAAGTTGCCTACAATCAAGTATGGTGGTCGGAGTGTCATGGTTTGGGACTGCATGAGTGCTGCTGGCACTGGGGAGCTATATTTCATTGAGGGAACCATGAATGCTAATATGTACTGTGACAGAGGGTAAAGGTGATGGACTGGCCAAGCATGTCTCCAGACCTAAACCCTATTGAGCATCTGTGGGGTTTCCTCAAATGGAAGGTGGAGGAGCGCAAGGTCTCTAACATCCACCAGCTCCATGATGTCGCCATGGAGGAGTGGAATAGGACTCCAGTGGCAACCTGTGAAGCTCTGGTGAACTCCATGCCCAAGAGGGTTAAGGCAGTGCTGGAAAATAATGGTGGCCACACAAAATATTGACACTTTGGGCCCAATTTGGACATTTTCACTTAAGGGTGTACTCACTTTTGTTGCCAGCGGTGTGGGCATTAATGGATGTGTGTTATTTTGAGGGGACAGCAAATTTACACTGTTATACAAGCTGTACATTCACTACTTTACATTGTAGCGAAGTGTAATTTCTTCAGTGTTGTCACATGAAAAGATATACCGGTAATCTATTTACAAAAATATATTTACTCATTTTTGTGAGATACATCGCCTCCTCACTGTCTATCAAGTCTTTGAAAAGCGATCCATCACAGATCGCTTTTCAGAGAAGTGACACTAGTGGCTACATGTAGCCTTAACCACTTGTCTACCATTTTGTTTGTTGCCTTGGTAGACAAGTGGTTACATCAATCTCACAGCTGCTGCTGATACTGGCTTTAAGAGTCAGTGAAGGCCTTTCCGATAAAAGTAATTGGCTGCCCGATCCCTTTTATGGGGAATCCATTATATATCTGGGTTAGAATAGTTGCATCTAATAGACCCCCATTGTCTCCTATGAAGAGGACCTGTCACCTGGTCATATCACATAGGTCAGTGGTTCTCAACCTCGGCCCTCAAGTACCCCCAACAGGCCATGTTTTGGGAATTTCTCTTAGATAGAATAGCTGTCCAAAATATACCAAGCCATTGACTCTGATTAAGGCTGGATTCACACTGCCACGATCTCAGAGATCGCATATGATTTCGCACAGCACTGCAGTGTGAACCATATGCGATCTCTGTGCGATGCAAATCAGCCATAGAGATTGTATGGCTGAATTCACATCACAATCGGAGCAAACTTGCACAGGACCCTTTTTTTTTTTTTTCGCAGGGTCAGAATCGGATCACATGGTGGTTCACACCATGTGATCCGATTCCTGTGCGAGTTTGCAGTTCGCAGTGCGATGTGCGTACTGATTTGGGGGTGTCATTAATATTGTATTGACACTCCCCACAGTTCGCATATGGCAGTGTGAACTGCCGCCCAGAGACATGCGATGCTGGAACCCGCAGTGAATTTGCAGGGTTCCCGTACTGCAGCAGTGTAAACCGAGGCTAAAAGCACCTTTGCAAGATAAAGGAAAACATGCAAACATAGCCTGTTGGGGGTACTTGAGGACAGGGTTGAGAACCACTGACATAGGGGACTAATAAGCCACCTTATGTGAGGTAAAATAACAAAAAATAAGAGTGTAGAACAACAGAAGTGTAAAAAAATTAAAAATAATTGATAAGTAAACTGTAGTAGTTAGGGTGTAACATGTTACAATACAGCACCCCTCAAACGCCTATTGTGACAGGATGGGGGATCTTGTCCCCATAATCACTGTCACAATTTAAAAATAACATGGCTGTGTGGGGCTCCACCCACACACCCATGTCATTAATTCAGAGTGCGGTGAATGAATGAACTACCAGTACTGTATTCTGCTTCCACGGGGATCCTGGAGATATGGCACATAAGCCAGACCAATGTAAAAATTGCCATACCTAAATTGAGCTTTGATCTCTTCACTGCCAAGTGTTGTGAAGTTCAGAGAGTTGGGTTCACTGTAGCACCTGAAGCATATGTGTAGTAATGCTATATAAAAATATATTTTCTTTTGTAATCAATTATCGTTATTTTTCCTATTCTAGTATGTGCCTGTTAAAGGGGACCATGTGATTGGAATTGTAACCACCAAGGCTGGAGATATTTTTAAGCTTGATGTTGGAGGAAGTGATCAGGCTTCTTTATCATTCTTGGCCTTTGAAGGTGCAACAAAAAAAAACAGACCCAACGTAAAGGTAGGTTTTGCTTGCTTATTGCATGTTTCTGCAACAATACCTTCATGCAGATTAAAAATTCTGGCATAACATATACAAATAAGTTGTGTTTTTTAGAACTCCACTTTAACCATTGACGTACCGGTACGTAGCTGGACTTCAAATGCTTCAAATGATGGTACCAGGCATCGTCCTGGTATTTTCTTTTACAGCTGACGGTTGTCTCTCCTAAATGCGATCCTAGAGGCTAACTAGCCAGTGGATTGCTTTTACAACCAGCAGGAGGGGGATGTCGTTCCACAGACTGGCTACAGTATGTTCTACACAGATTAGTCCTGTCAATTTAAATGTGGTTCCACCCACATTTTAAACACCTCACCATCCAGCACTAATGTGTACCCTTAAAGCGGTTGTATACCTGTATAAAAAAAAAAAAAAAAACCATGTAAGAGAGAGGCATAATGAGCTAGTATGCACCGCATACTAGCTCATTATCAAATACCTCAGAACCAAGCTCTGACGGGTCTGCTTGGTCCCCGCAGAGGGAGCCGACATGTTCCCTCAGGGGATCCTTCCGGGTACGCGGCTCCGGCACTGTGAGTGGCTGGAACCGCGAGACGTCACTCGCGCGCTGGAGCCCGTCTTTCTGGCAAGGTCTGGCGATATGCGGCTGCATTTAGGGTGAATGTCTCCTAAACCAGTGATTCTCAACCCTGTCCTAAAGTACCCCCAACAGGCCATAAAATAGCTGTCCAAAATACCAAGCCATTGACTCTGATTTAAAGCACCTGTGCAAGATAAAGGAAAACCTGAAAACATGGCCTATTGGGGGTACTTGAGGACAGGGTTGAGAAACCCTGTCCTAAACTATGCAGGTTCAGGAGATATTCATTTTACCTACAGGTAAGCCTTATAGGCTTACCTGTGGGTAAAAGTAAAAAAATTGGGTAGACAACCGCTTTAAAACGAATTGGCATCTTCTTTTTTTGGGATCACTTTATTTCAGATTTTCTTTTTCACGTCATTTCCGGCTTTGCAATATCTCCTGGGAGATGTGTGTCATCAATCCCAGGAGGCAATAGGCAAACCCAACCTACATGGCTATTATACTGCTCGTGCCACACTGCGCATGCGTGAGATTGGGAGGTGCATGCTGGGTAGCCAGCATGCACGGAATTCAGGAAGTAATACACTGCAGGTGCCACACAGGACATGGCTGCGGCGTGCTGGGACTTCCTAAAGTAATAAAACAGCGCTGCACATATACAAAACGGCCCTTAGTTTACAGCATACCTCTAGTAGACTACACGAAGCATCAGTATTATAGGGGTATTTTTATCTAAAAAGTTACATTTCGTCCGGTACAATGATTTCTTTTTTTAAGAAGGTGCTAATAACGACAACTCGTTATCTGTATAAAAGAAACCTGTCCACAGAATCTTTCTTCCAATCGGCAAGAAGCTTGGTGAGGAGGAGACAACTGTTGGAGTGATTATTCGCAAATCATCAATCCCTCTCGGTCTGGAGCTCCATGCAGGGTTTCGCCTCATGGGTAAGGATGATTGAGAGAAGTGAGGGATCAGCCCAGAACTACACAGGAGGAGCTTGTGAATGATCTCAAGGCAGTTGGGACCACAGTCACCAAACAAACCATTGGTAACACAATGCGCTGCTATGGATTGAAATCCTGCATCGCCCACAGGCCCTTCTGAAGTTTGCCAATGAAAATTGAAATCATTCAGAGAAGGATTGAGAGAAAGTGTTGTGCACAATTTTAAAGAGTGATATGTTTGGCAGTAGAGCTGCACGATTCTGGCCAAAATGAGAATCACAATTTTTTTGCTTAGAATAAAGATCACGATTCTCGCGGCGTAATATATTAAATATACAAAAAAATTGGGCTAACAGCACTGTTTAGGTTTTTGAAAGGGTCATTTTTAAAAAAATTACGTTTAAAAGTCCGCTGTGCAAACAGCGTGTGACATAAAATATTACAACAACCACCATCTTATTCTCTAGGGTCTCTGCTAAAAAAAAATATATAATGTTTGGGGGTTCTAAGTTGTTTTCTAGGACAAAATAATGGATTTTTATTTGTAAAGAGCAAGTGTGAGGAAAGATTTAGTCTTTAAATGGTTAAACCAAACAACTATAGAAGGGGAGTTCACACAGCTTTTGAAGTAAAATTACTTTGTATCTTTGTGTCTTTTATCAATGATGACTCAGAACTTGGCTCTCTGCCCAGACTTCCCCTGAGACTCAAGTCACTCCGACTTGAAAAGCCTTCAGGCAACTTGCATTCACTTTTATTACTGTCAAGTCACACTGATTCGCCCCGCAAGTCGGACCCCATTAACTGCACTGAAAATCGCGGTAATGCCTGATGGAGATCGCAGGGGGGGGGGGGTAGATCGAGATCGCGATTTTAATACGATT
>BLSH010104574.1:80213-91580 GCA_018402905.1 Glandirana rugosa | reverse complement strand
CAGAGGCGCTTTTAAAGTCGCTTTTCCTGGTGGCAGGTTCTGCTGTGTGGCCAGCCCTGGAGTCCGCCATGACGGCTCAACATCTGTCTGAGCATATGGCGGAGCTTCAGTCCGATCTGGAATGCGGCCGCCTGATGGATGCTCCGCAGAGGGCTGAGTTTTTGCTCCAAGGGTTCAAGTACCTTTGTGATGCGGCCGTTGATTTACTGCCAATGTTATCCAGGATAGTGATTTTTGCCGTTATCCTCAGAAGGATACTTTGGTTGCGTTCTTGGTCTGGCGAAATGTCTTGCTGACCTCCCCTTTCAGGGTGGATGTCTATTTGGTCCACGTTTGGATGAGATCATAAAGGACTTTACAGGAGGTAAGAGTACCTTTCTTCCGGAGCCCCGGAGGCGCAAGAGTCGCCGTAGACAGGGGTCCTCTTCCTCGGGTCAGAAGAGTTTTTTTTTTTTTTTCGCGCCCAACAGCGCAACAGGTAAGGGGACCCATCCTGGTAAGGTCGCTGCAGGGGCCGGTAAGCGGCAGTGGCAGCGCAAAACCGAAAAGATGGAAGACAAGTCCTCCTCAGCCTGATGGGTTGCCCCCACCCGGGTTTCGGGTGGGGGGGACGTCTTCTGGGGTTCGCAGACTGGTGGCTGGCTCACATTCCCGATCGTTGGGTCCGGGAAGTGGTGTCCGCCGGGTACAGGCTAGAGTTCAACACTCTACCCCCAGACAGGTTCTTCCCATCAAACTTAGGGCTCCCGCAGGATCGCCGGGAGGCCCTTTTCGGGGCTGTTCAAGCACTTTCAGACCAGGGAGTGGTTGTGCCAGTGCCTCCAGAAGAGAGGTTTCGAGGTTTCTACTCAAATCTGTTTGTGGTCCCCAAAAAAAAAAGGGGGGGTTCCGCCAGTACTGGACCTAAAGGCCCTGAAACGGTATGTCAGGGCGCGGAAGTTCCGGATGGAATCTATCCGCTCGGTGGTGGCCGCCCTCCATCAGGGGGAGTTTTTGGCGTCCCTGGACATCAGGGATGCGTACCTCCCCATGTACCCATTTGTCCATGACATCAACGCTTCCTGCGCTTTGCAGTGGGAGACCTCCATTTTCAATTCGTGGCACTCCCCTTCGGTCTAGCCTCAGCACCCTGAGTTTTCACAAAACTGCTAGCCCCGGTGTTGGCGTTGCTGAAACAGAGGGGCATTGCGGTAGTAGCCTACTTAGAGACCTGCTCCTGCGAGTGGAGTCCGCCTCGGCTCTGGAGGAGAATGTGAGGATCACAATGACCTCGCTGCAGGATTTCGGCTGGTTGCTCAACCTGCAGAAATCGTCGGTGTCACCGACCAGTCGCCTGGAGTACCTGGGTCTGATATTTGACACAGTGCAGGCGAAGGTGTTCCTTCCTCCAGCCAAGTTACTGTCTCTGCAGTCGGCAGTGCAAACCCTCCTGTCGCACCGTCTGCCTTCATTACGATTCCGTATGGGGGTGCTGGGGCTCATGGTCTCGTCTTTCGAGGCGATAGCATTTGCCCAGAGTCACACTCGTCTCCTTCAGTGAGCAATTCTAGCCCGGTGGGACAGGTCACCTCAGTCCTTGGACCTCCTGATTCGTCTGAGCTCAAAGACCAGGGCGTCTCTGACCTGGTGGCTTCGGGACCCCCGGCCCTTTCTCGGGGGAAGTCGTTCCTGCCCCTCCAGTGGGTGATTATCACCACGGATGCTAGTCTTTCAGGCTGGGGAGGGATCCTGGGGCAGCTGTCTGCCCAGGGCCGTTGGTCGGCACAGGCGGCTCGCCTCCCCATCAGTGTACTGGAGCTGAGAGCAATCAGATTGTGCCTATCTCGCTGGACAGTGACATTGCAGGACTGTCCGGTCCGAATTCAGTCGGACAATGTCACAGCAGTGGCGTATGTGAACCATCAGGGCGGCACAAGAAGTCCAGCAGCTGCTGGGGAGGCCGCTCTGATACTGCGTTGGGCGGAACGTCACGTTCCGGCAATTTCTGCCATTTACATTCCAGGGGTGGAGAACTAGCAGGCAAATTTTCTCAGTCACCAGAAGCTGGACGAGGGAGAGTGGTCCCTCCACCCGGAGGTGTTCAACCAGATTTGCCGCAGATGGGGGACACCGGATGTGGATCTCATGGCGTCTCGGTTCAATCACAAGGTGGAGACCTTTGTGTCCAGAATGAAGGATCCGTTGGCAGTGGCCACGGACGCCCTGGTGGCCCCCTGGGGCCGGTACCGACTGCTGTATGTCTTCCCTCCGATAAAACTGTTACCGCGATTGATCCGCAGGATAGTGGCGGAGGGAATACCAATAATCCTGGTGGCTCCAGATTGGCCTTGGCGCACTTGGTACGCCGATGTAGTGCAAATGGTGGCAGACGCCCCCTGGCGGCTCCTGCTGAGAGACTATCTTCTGTCTCAGGGGCCCATCTTGCACCCTGCTTTACCCTCGCTGGATTTGACAGCTTGGCTATTGAGTCCCAGGTGCTAAGAGACAGGGGAGTCGCTGACTCAGTGATCCCTACATTGTTGAAGGCTCGCAAGTGTGCTTCTCGCAAGATTTACCACCGCACCTGGAAGGCTTATATAGCTTGGTGCGAGGCGGAGGGCCATGACCCTCGCTCTTATGTGGTATCCAGGGTCCTAACTTTTTTGCAGCAGGGCCTGAACAAAAAAACTGGCTTTGAGTACTCTTAAGGGCCAGATATCGGCTTTGGCAGTTCTTTTCCAGAGACCTTTGGCTTCGCACTCGTTTATTCGTACCTTTGTTCAAGGTATACGACATGTGGCGCCTCGGGTGAAGGCTCTACGTTGGCTCCGTGGGATCTAAATTTGGTGCTTTCTGTACTTCAGAAACCGCCTTATGAGAAAATCTGGGAGATTTCCTTACAACTGCTCTCGCAGAAGGTGGCTTTCCTAGTAGCCATCACTTCCGCCAGACAGGTGTCTGAATTAGCAGCACTCTCGTGCAAGTCTCCATACTTAGTCCTGCATAAGGATAAGGCGGTTTTGCGACCCTCTCCTTCCTTTCTTCCGAAAGTGGTTTCTTCCTTTCACATTAATGAAGATATTGTTCTTCCTTCATTGTGCCCCCGTCCATCGCACCCAAAAGAAATTGAATTGCATGCTTTGGACGTAGTGAGGGCTTTAAGAGTGTACTTGTCTGCTACAGCTTCTTTTCGAAAAGCTGATGCTCTGTTTGTACTGCCTGAGGGTCCGCGCAAAGTTTTGGCGGCTTCCTCGGCTACGATTTCTCGTTGGCAGTGTAGGCGCGTCTGGCGCCTCCTTAGAGGTTCTGTTGGGTACTGTTAGCATTTACCCACCCCTCTTTTTGACACAGCTTGGGGACATCCCCACACGTAATGGAGAGCTGCGTCTGTCAGTGAACGATAGGGATTTTATTAAAACTTACCGTAAAATCCTTTTCTCCGAGTTCACTGACAGACGCAGCACCCACCCCTCTGTGCTCTGTTCTTGTACGGCTTGTGTACAAACTGATGAGCTATGCTATGGAGAAGGTTTATGTGGGAAGAGAGGACGGCCCCATGGGAGGGGCCAGCTGTTTCTTTTCCCTGCCTAGTTAACTCCTAGTGAAACCAGCATAAACCCCACATGTAATGGAGAGCTGCGTCTGTCAGTGAACTCGGAGAAAAGGATTTTACGGTAAGTTTTAATAAAATCCCTTTATTTATACACTAGTTTGTGTTGAAAAGACAGATGGTTGCTAACTTTTGTCTGGTCTGCTTTGTAGTCCAGCATAGCCTGAGCTTTCTTTTGTTCCCCTTTGTCCAGAAGTCGTCACATTTCTCTCATGACAGGTTTTCATTTTAAAATGATTTTAAAGGATTTTTAATAATTAAAAAAACAAACACGTTATACTCAGCTCCTCTGTGCAATTGTATTGCACAAAGAAGCCCTGAATCTCCTCCCCTTTTGGGTTCACCTGCTCGCGATCTTGGCTGCTGCGCCTCCTCTTCGGTGTCTGCACCCATAGCAAGCACTTGCTATGGGGGCAGATGTGCAGGCTCAATCACAGCGTGGTTTGACCTCTGCTCACAGGATTTGACTGGCAGAAGCCGTTGAGGGCACTGCAACTGCCAAACTGGTTTTACCCTAATGCAAGGAATGCATTAAAGTGGAATTTTAGTCGGGAAAATCAAGTCGTGATAGATCAGGCTGACCCCTTTTGCAGGTATAGCTATGTAAACATTAAAAATATGTGCCTATACTGTTTAAAATCCAGTGATGGACTCTCTCATTCTGCTCTGCACATGCTCAGTTGCTCTTTATTCTCAGCACTGTGCTTAAAATCAGAGCCACTAGAGGCTGATCAGCTGACCGCTTTACGATTTGCTGTTGCTGTAGGGGGAAGAAAGCAACAGGAATAACAGACTGTGCTGAGGAAGAGAAGAAAAGGGACACATTACAAGAATATTCTTATCCTCTCTCCTGTCTCCCTCATTGGCAGCCTGTAAAAGTCAGCCCTGTAAAGCTTATATCAAGCCTCCCACTCTAGCTAAGCCAAGACAAATAATCAGGACTGGAAATGTTTATTTCCCTCCTCATCTTCCAGGACAGCTTACTCTGCCCTCTACAGGAAACGCAAACCAGAAAGTTGGTACAGAAATGTAAAAATTTTTTTTTTATTTACAGAAAGTGACATTCTAGTTTTTGAGACCACAGAGAGGGGGGGGGGGGGAGTTTCCAATATGTAAGTGACTACTTACAGGAGGCATCCAGCAAGAAGAAACAGGAGCAATACTGGAGGCACTTTACAGCACGCATTGATATTGGTAGCATAATTCTTTATGTGGAATGTATCTTCTTTTGGTGAAGAACAAAAATGATCAAACTGTTACGGGTAAAGTTCCACTTTAAAGTGGTTGTAACCATAAACAACAAAAAAAAGCTTCTGTTCCCTTATAGCAGATTAAATAGCACTGTGCTTGTGCTGTCTAATCTGCCCCTCTCCAAACCTGTAAAAAAAAAAAAAAAAACCCTGGCTGATCCTGCCATTTCCTCTGTGTGCTGACAACGATAATCATGGCTGCTGAACTCTGCTCTCCCCATCCCTCCCTGTCAGCTCCTGTGTCTGTGTGAGCCGTTTCAACCCCTCCCCCGCCTTCCTGCTGCTATTTGTAGTACATAAAATTAAAAAAAAAAAAAAGTCGCTGGCAGCTCCTCTCCTCCTTTTTATTTGGCGAACATTTACAGTGCGTTTGTTTAAATCGATGCCTCTAAATACCTTTTGTTCAGTTATCTTCAGGCCAGTCACATGACTCCTGGCTGCTCTCCTACTAGGATCCAGGGCTATAGTGGGAGGGGCTGAGTGGCCAGCACAGCGGTCACATGTCCTCCCAGCTGACAGAGTGAGATCTCTGTCCTGTCCCACTGTAGCCCTGGATCGTAGTAGGAGAGCGGAGGAGTCATGTGACTTGCCTGAAGATAACTGAAAAAAGGTATTTAGAGGAATTGATTTAAACACACACTTACACTGTGACTTATCACCAGATAAAGGAGAGGGACTGCCAGTGAAAGGGTTTTGTAAGGTAACATCACTTTAAGGTCAAAAAGGTTTTACTTTTTAGAATCACTTTAAGCGTGGCTAAAATGAGATGGTACTTACTGTGTTTTCTATTTTACTTTTAGGCTTTTAACACCCCAGAATGACATTGTCCAGGAATTGATGAATGTATTTCCATTTGAAATGGTCATTGGAATGAATGGAAGGATATGGGTTAAGGCTAAAACTATCCAACAAACTTTAATTGTAGCCAACTTACTGGAAGCCTGTGAATTTTTGACTGCTGCCCAGAGGAAGCAGGCTTTTGCAAAGTTCTCAGACAGCATGTATTGATCATCCAGATGTAAATGAACCACACAGAATTTGTTTTATGGTATTGAGATACAAATTTTATTATTTTTAAATAAAAAAAAAAGTTTTGTTACATAGCGTGTCTTAAATGGCACTGGCTTCATGTTTGTGTTTTTTTTTTTTTTTATCTCAAGTATCGGCCATATCTTGTACTCCAAAAAAATTCACCTTGCTTAATGTGCAGTTTGAAAGAAGATTACTTCTTTTTTTTTTTAATATTCTGTAAAGGGGTTTATGGATTGCCAGTGGTCAGACTGCTGTAAAATGTGGGCATGACTTTTGGCGGAAATCAGAAATGACCACGTTAAAAATGGTACCCAGCTTTCCATTATATTAAAACCTAAAGAGATCAGCATGCAGAGAGGGGCTGGCTGGTGAATACATTACAGTTGTGCTCATAAGTATACATACCCTGGCAGCATTTATGATTTCTTGGCCATTTTTCAGAGAATATGAATGAGAACACAAACCTTTCTTTCACTCATGGTTAGTGTTTGGCTGAAGCCATTTATTATCAATCAACAGTGTTTACTCTTTTAAATCATAATTACAACAGAAACTACCCAAATTACCCTGATCAAAAGTTTACATACCCCAGTTCTTAATAACGTGTGTGCCCCCTTTCACATCAATGACCGCTTGAAGTCTTTTGTGGTATTTGTGGCTGAGGCTCTTTATCTTCTCAGATGGTAAAGCCTCCAGTTCCTGGAAATTCTTGGACTGTTTTGTATGAACTGCACGTTTTGAGATCTCCCCAGAGTGGCTCAATGATATTGAGGTCAGGAGACTGAGCTGGCCATGCCAGAACCTTCACTTTATTCTGCTGTAGCAAATGACATGTTGACTTGGCCTTGTGGTTTGGATCATTGTCATGTTGGAATGTCCAAGTACGTCCCAGCTTCCTGGCTGATGAATGCAAATGTTCCTCCAGTATTTGATAACATACTGCATTCATCTTGCCATCAATTTTGATCAAATTTCCTGTGCCTTTGTAGCTCACACATCAGCGATCCACCTGCCTGTTTCACAGGCCTTGTTGACTCCTCTCCAAATGTAGCGTTTATGGTTGTGGCCAAAAAGCTCAATTTTGGTCTCATCACTCCAAATGACTTTGTGCCAGAAGATTTGAGGCTTGTCTGTGCTGTTTGGCGTATTGTAAGCGGGATACTTTGTGGAATTTGCGTAGTAATGACTTTCTTCCAGCGACTTGACCATGCAGCCCATCTTTCTTCAAGTGCCTCCTTATTGTGCATCTTGAAACAGCCACACCACATGAAGTTATTTGTGGGTTTTTCTTTGCGTCCCAAACAATTTTCCTGGGAGTTGTGGCTGAAATTTCTAGTTGGTCTACCTGACTGTGGTTTGGTTTCAACAGAACCCCTCATTTTCCACTTCTCGATTAGTTTTAAACACTGCTGATTTGGCATTCTCAATTCCTTGGATATCTTTTTATATCCCTTTTCCTGTTTTTTATACAGTTCAACTAACCCCCCCCCCCCCCAAATCATTTTGACAATTCTTTTGCTTTCCCCGACTCAAATGTCATTGCAGCACTGGATGAAAGATGCAAGGGTCTGTCAGGAGTCCAGACACTCATTGACCTTTTATTTAAAAAAAAAAAAAAAAATATATATATATATATATACACACACACACACACAAGCAAACAGATCACAGGTGAGGATGGTTACCCCTTTGTGTCAACTTGTGTGCATGTTATCAGGTAAAAATCACCAGGGTATGTAACTTTTGATCAGGATCATTTGGGTAGTTTCAGTTGTCATGATTTTAAAATGAGTCAACAGGATTGATAATAAATGGCTTCAGCCAAACACTAACCATGAGTGAAAAAAGTTTTGTGTTCTCATTTATTTTCTCTGAAAAATGTCTAAGAAATCATAAATTCTGCCAGGGTATGTAAAATGTATGAGCACAGCTGTATATCCATGTTTGTGAACCTCTTACCATCACACCTAATATGAAACTTTAGACATCCCGTTCCAAAACCAATCTGCATTTTTTTTTCTTTCTTTATTAGGATCCTGGAAAGCATTGCGCCTGTGATCAGTAGATTGTGGGTGCCATGCAGGACTCCTGCCAACTTGTCAGTGTATCTGTCTATCACACTGACAGGAAGAGACTTATGAGAGTGCTCAACAGCCTATAATAGTTCATTGAAAATTACGAGCAGCAACGGCTGTTGGTACTTGTAGTTTCCCATTCACAGAACTCTGTCTATGAATGATGTGGGCAGTTGAATAGTGACAGTAAGCAGTGGGAGAAGATCCCTCGCTTGCTGTCACTAGATGCTGCGGGAGTGGGAACATATTCACAAAGGTGAACTTATCCTTTAAACTACTAAAGGCGTTTTCTAAAGTGTGACTATACAGTTCTTAACTGCAGTACAGTGCAACTGCAGCACCATGATCTAGGCTTCCAAAAAGGAGTTTAAACACATTCACTCATAGCCTTGGTGCCCAAAATCTGGGCAGCGGTACTAGCATTGTTCCCAGAGCCTGTACATTAATTTTGAATCACCAGTCTGATGGAAACCTCACTGAGCAATGCAAACAGCAAGGGGCTGGTTTAACACTACCAGAAAGTGACAGAAGTCACCAGCTGCTGCAGCCCAGGATTTTGGGAAATTCTGCTGCAGAAACAATGCCGCTAAGGCTCCATTCACAAGTAATGCATTTTGCAGAAAGGTAGGGAATATTTTTTTTTTTTTTAACATGGGTTCTTATGGAACATGGTCACATTAATGTATTTTTGTGCCACTGTGTTTTTGGAAAGGGACTGGGACTTTTTTCCCTGCAAAATGCAGCGTTTTGTGTTTTTAAATCTGCCTAGCAGCTAACAAAATCCCCCCCCCTAAAAAAAAAACCCGCAGAAAGCACAGCAAAAAGCTGAAACACAAAATGCATAGATGTGAATTGAGCCTAAAGCTCCATTTAGCCAGCCAATCCTTAAGCTGCAAAAGCAGGGGACAGGGATGTTTACATGCTGCGGTCACAATGCTTCATGCCCATAGCAAAGTCTACCTGCTGTGTAGCGCCACAAAACGCACATAGTTGTGCTGCATTTATTGGTAAAAATGGGGTTAAAACAGGTGGCCTCACATACTGCGGTATGATACAGCTCTTAAAGCTGAATAACCTAGTAATGGCAATAGTTTGTTTGGGCCAGCTTCGGCCTACACCAGGGATCTCCAAACTTACTAAACACAGGGTCAGTTTATGGTCTTTCAGACTTTAGTGAGGCCGGACTGTGGCCATTGGGAGTGGAAACTGTCCTAGTGGCAGTAAAAATTGGAGCTTTGGTTTCAGTGGGAGAAATAGTGCCCTGTCATTGGTTCAGTAGGAGGAATAATGCCCCCTTATTGGTGTAAATGGGGGAATGGCAGTGCCCCAAGGGCTGGATAAAGGGAAGCAGTTTGGAGACCACTGGCCCAGTAACAGGAAACCTGGACTTTGCCTTTAAGAAGTCTTTGGTTATGTTACTGCAATATCTCAGAATGTCACTGCTGAGAGAGACTGTGTGTGTTCAGCAGCGATCACCGCAGGTAAAAGCTGGATATATGGAGAGCAGTGAATAGCTGCAGCCACCTGCGCCCTGTCATAGCGGATGGGGCCAGCAGCTGCAGCAGGGACCTACGATTCCTGCCTCTACAATTTGCCTTGGTCCCAATCGCCAGTGTGAATGTAGCCAAACTATAACTCCCAAGAAATGCTCTTGTATTACTGCCTGACATAGTAGTGTTTGCATGTTTTTTTTCTTAAAAAAAACGTTTGTTGTATGTGACCCCAATAAAATGGTAGATTAAAAAATTTCAACAACTTTATTTTTTTAAAAAAAGTTAAAACAGGTCAATGGATTTAAAGTTTATAATGGTTTATTTTATAGTTCATCATTATCACGAAGTACAAAGCCTTTTCCTTGGGAGACACCAGCTTTTAATGCTTTTGGCCAGCTTCTAGTTTCA
The DNA here is from genome assembly GCA_018402905.1 of Glandirana rugosa. Lineage (NCBI taxonomy): Eukaryota > Metazoa > Chordata > Amphibia > Anura > Ranidae > Glandirana > Glandirana rugosa. Next base: position 81,733 of record BLSH010104574.1, on the reverse strand, counting down.
TGGTATGTGCATAAGATGTCAAACACTAAAGAAAAGTGTAAACAAAGTCTTAATCATTATACATTCAAAATAAAAATAGCAGCATCATTGACCATAAATACAGACTATGTATGAAAATGCATGCTTCGCTTATTAGCTAGTCCACCCTTGAAGAAAAAAAATACTAGTTTAAAGGAAAAATAACATCAAAGACAAACAGACTTGCCTTACCCTTGACGAGGGTTTCGGCACTGGGCCTGCTGCTGGGATCACAGAAAAAGCCAAGGATCCCAAATCTATCAACAATGTGCTCCAATAAGCGGACATTCAATTTTTTTGTTAAGCACTGCCGCAAAAAAAAAAAATTGTAATTGTGCAACCCACTACTCACTTTATTGAGATACTGTATCTCTATCACTTCCTCTCCTTTGGGGTAATGGATAATGTCTCCACACGCCTCTTCCACAATAGGAACACTGTAAAAAGGCTCCCAGAGCGAACCACAAGAGGCACGTATATAGTGTAATTACCGTTTACTAAAAAAGGGATTTTTATTAAAACTTACCATAAAATCCTTTTCTCTGAGTTCACTGACAGACGCAGCCCTTCATTAGACAAGTGGGGATGTCCCAAAGCTGTGTCAGTCAAGAGGGGTGGGTAAACGACAACAACTGTCCCCAACAGAATCCTCTCAGGAGGCGCTACACTGCCGCCTGTAAAACTTAGTAAACGTGTGCACCGAGGCCCAAGTGGCCGCCTTGCACACCTGTGATCAGTCCACCTGTCTGCGAACCGCAGCAGTCGGCCCCCCACCTGAAAGTCAGGCGGGGGCAACTCCTCATGTGAAGGAGAACTTGTCCTCCATCTGTTCGGGCATGCGTTGCCAGGGCCGCTTACCGAACCCCGAGGCAGACTTGCCAGGCCCGAGCCCTTGCCTGTTGTACCGGGCGTACGAAAAAAATGCTTCTGGCCCGAAGAGGAAAGGCCCTGCTTACGGCGGTACTCCCGCCGTTGTGGTGCTGGAAGAAAACATACTCTTTCCCCCCGGTGAAATCCTTACTGATTTCATCCAATTGTACCCCAAAGAGCCGACCTCCCTGAAACTCAAAACTGCTAACCTGTAGAAATTTTTAAACGTCGCCAATGGAGATTTTTAGGTTGCAAAGTTTGTTGCCATTCTGCGAGCGGGCGCAATTTCAAAGCATGACATGTTGGGTTTCAATTTACTTGGTGTAACATTATCTTTCACAATATGGAAAAAAAATTGGGCTAACTTTACTGTTGTCTTATTTTTTTCACTCAAAAAAAAAGGGATTTTATTAAAACTTACCGTAAAATCCTTTTCTCCGAGTTCACTGACAGACGCAGCTCTCCATTACGTGTGGGGTTTATGCTGGTCTCACTAGGAGTTATACGAAACTTTAACGCGGGCGAGCGTCTTACCGTTGTTTGAAACGTTGGATTTTTAGAGGTAACCGCTGCAAATTTTTAAAGATGTCCAATCGTCAAAACTCAAAGTCCCTCCAGCCGAGAAACCCCAT
>BLSH010104574.1:56957-80203 GCA_018402905.1 Glandirana rugosa | reverse complement strand
GGGGTGGGTGCTGCGTCTGTCAGTGAACTCGGAGAAAAAGATTTTACGGTAAGTTTTAATAAAATCCCTTTTTCTCCTATCGTTCACTGACAGATGCAGCTCTCCATTACGTGTGGGGATGTCCCCAAGCTGTGTCAAAAAGAGGGGTGGGTAAACGCTAACAACAGTACCCAACAGAACCTCTAAGGAGGCGCCAGACGCGCCTACACTGCCGCCTGCAAAACTTTGCGGCCAAAAGCAGCATCCGAAGATGCAAACACATCAACTTTGTAAAACTTAGTGAAAGTGTGAACAGAGGCCCAAGTGGCCGCCTTGCACACCTGTGACACCAAGGCCTGGTGCCTAAAAGCCCAGGAAGTGCTAAACAGCCCGGGTAGAATGAGCCGTGACCGGAAAAGGAGGAACCTTGCCCCGAACAGAATACGCATGGGTCACAGTCTGTCTGATCCAACGAGAAATCGTAGCCGAGGAAGCCGCCAAAACTTTGCGCGGACCCTCAGGCAGTACAAACAAACAGAGCATCAGCTTTTCGAAAAGAAGCTGTAGCAGACAAGTACACTCTTGAAGCCCTCACTACGTCCAAAGCATGCAATTCAATTTCTTTTGGGTGCGATGGACGAGGGCACAATGAAGGAAGAACAATATCTTCATTAATGTGAAAGGAAGAAACCACTTTCGGAAGAAAGGAAGGAGAGGGTCACAAGACCGCCTTATCCTTGTGCAGGACTAAGTATGGAGACTTGCACGAGAGTGCTGCTAATTCAGACACCCGTCTGGCGGAAGTGATGGCTACTAGGAAAGCCACCTTCTGCAAGAGCAGTTGTAAGGAAATCTCCCTGATTTTCTCAAGGCGGTTTCTGAAGTACAGAAAGCACCAAATTTAGATCCCATGGAGCCTTCAATCGAGGCGCCACATGTCGTACACCTTGAACCAAAGTACGAATCAACGCGTGCGAAGCCAAAGGCCTCTGGAAAAGAACTGCCAGAGCCGATATCTGGCCCTTAAGAGTACTCAAAGCCAGTTTTTTGTTCAGGCCCTGCTGCAAAAAAGTTAGGACCCTGGATACCACATAAGAGCGAGGGTCATGGCCCTCCGCCTCACACCAAGCTATATAAGCCTTCCAGGTGCGGTGGTAAATCTTGCGGGAAGTACACTTGCGAGCCTTCAACAATGTAGGGATCACTGAGTCAGTGACTCCCCTGTCTCTTAGCACCTGGGACTCTTCGCGCGCAGCCGCCGCCCCTTGATCCTCTTCACCATCCAATGGGCCCAGTTCCCCATCAGGGGTCCCTGAGGCCACTTCCGGATCAGAATCCTCCCCCGATGAATAAGGGGGGGGGGAGGGGGCGCTTCTTGGAGGCCTGTTGGGCGACCTCCGCCCGGGGAAGAAATTCACTAAAGACCGCCCGTAGCTGGTCCAAAAAAGCCTCTTGCGCAGATTGCGCCTCAGCTGACGCCTCCACAGCAGGTTCAGCAGTAAAATCTGCCATTGCTTTAGCCCCCAGACCCCTCTCAGTGACACTACCGTGGTACTAAAGAGGATGAGGCACCCCCACACTGTCGCACACCACCACCCCACAGCGCACCAGGGAACCCAGGAGGACTGCACCCGCCGCCACCAGCACCCACAGGGGAGCCCAGCTGTTACTTGCTGTTTTGCTGCCAGTAACCCCGGAGGATTGTCAGAGAGCCGTGCCGTCTGATCACCACCGCTCCACAGAGAAGGGAAAACGCTCACACACATTTTTGCAGAGACATGTGGTCAAAATGGCCGCCGTTAGCCACTAGAGGCTGAAACCTCCTGTACAGAGACTTGCAGCACCGCAAATGACCGCTCTGAGCGCTAGAGGGAAAGCCCCATAGGCCAGATATGTCTGCGGCTCCGGCAAAATGGCGGTGGTCCGCCGCAAAATGGCGGCCGATCGCCGCATAGCGGCGAAAACGAAAATAGACGGACTGGGTGCGGTGCGGGGGTAGGAGGGGGGGTGTGAAGGGGGGGGGGGGGCAGGAGCTCCATGCGCCCCTGCCGGCAGCTACCCGGATAAAAAAGAAAAAACATTTTTTTTTTCTTTTTCGTCGGTCCTCCTTCCACCCCTGAAAAGGGGGGAAGGGAGAAACTCTCACTCACCACTCCGACGAGCGCCAAGGGTAGCCACCCAGTCGCAGACTTTCCGCCCCTGCCTCGCTGCAGGCCAGAAATTCGCCCTACCGAATCGCATCCAGGCTGGGCGTAAGTCGGGATCACCCCAGGCCACCCGCACGAAAGCGGGCACTATGCGGCGGGTCCCCATACTGCGGGACTGGCTCGCATCAGTCGGCCAGGTCGGGGAAAGTACAGAGCCCATGGACTCTCCATGCCCCGACTGGCTTCTTGATTAGCAGATCATCTTGATAGAAGATAAGAAAATAAAATAAAATAAAATAAAAAGAATGGTCACAAACAGGACCGCAATTCCCCTAAAGGGAAGCCAGGTCAACTCCTTGCAAACTAGGCATTTAAACTGATGAGCTATGCTATGTGGGTTTATGTGGGAAGAGAGGACGGCCCCATGGGAGGGGCCAACTGTTTCTTTTCCCTGCCTAGTTAACTCCTAGTGAGACCAGCATAAACCCCACACGTAATGGAGAGCTGCGTCTGTCAGTGAACGATAAGAGAAAGTGAATTTTTTCAAAAACAATCGCGCTTGTAAGACCGCTGCGCAAATACGGTGCGACAAAGTTTTGCAACGACCGCCATTTTATTCTCTAGGGTGTTAGAAAAAAATATATATATATAATGTTTGAGGGGTTTAAGTAATTTTATAGCAAAAAAAACTGGTTTTAACTAAACACCAAGTCCAAAAAATAGGCCCGGTATTGAAGTGGTTAAATATATTTTTTAATAAACGGTATTACACTATATACGTCCCTCTTGTGGTTTGCTCTGGGTGCCTTTTTACAGTGTTCCTATTGGGGAAGAGGAGTGTGGAGACATTATCTATCACCCCAAAGGAGAGGAAGTGATAGAGATATATATGCCTGGTGGTCACGTTGTGGCCGAATTGTTTTGGTGAACACATATTGATTCTTTCACTTTTGGGTGTAAGGGTCCTTTCACACACACGGACCGTTCATCAGTTCATCAGTTTATCAGTTCATCAGTTCATCAGTTTTTCATCCGTTTTTTCATCCGTTTTTCATCAGTTGTCATCAGTTTTTCATCAGTTTTTTCATCCGTTTTTCATCAGTGGTCATCAGTTTTTCATCAGTTTTTTTTTACATTCACTACCAATGCAAAAACGGATGAAAAACTGACCGTTCGTCAGTTTACATCCGTTTTTCGTCCGATCCGTTTTTTTGACGGATGAAAAATAGGACTTTCATCCGTTCAAAAAAACGGATGCTGACGGAAGCGGATGAAAACTGATGAAAATAGCTGATCATCAGTTGTCATCAGTTTTTCCATAGAGTTGCATTAATGTCCGTTTTTCATCAGTCAACGGATGGATGAAAAACGGACAAACGGTCCGTATGTGTGAAAGGGGCCTAACACTTATTTGAAAAGTGGAGCACAGATTATATCAGATCACAGTGAATGGACACGCATCATACAGAATACAGATATATAAAATATTCTTTTTGCTGGATTTTTTTTTAATGTTTAAACCATTAATTGGGATTTGTTTCGATTTGTGTGTATACATTCATATTTCATCACTTTGCACTTTATAGGTAGCGCCCTTTTTATTTTTCATATTCATCATTTATTGGTGTCATCAAAAACTGTTGGTGGTAGGTTGCATTAATCCTTTTGGTAAATTTTGTGATCGACAGCTGGTTGGTTATTGCTGTGCATAGTGAAATACAAAAAAATGGACCGGATTTAGAGTCTGATGGAAGACTGCGTTTAGTTTGCGCTGCCTTATAACAAATTAAATTCTGCACTGGAAAGTGACCGTTGGAGATTGTGTTTAATTCTAATTGGTTGGTATTTATCAATTAATAAACACCAACAAAATGCCAATTGCACACTGAAGTACTAAAACACTGTGCTGCTATACTACTTTTTTCAGTCATACTGAGCAGTGTATGTTTTGTAATTGTACTATCCTAAAATACATCAAGGGGAATTTACTAAAACAGAAGCTGTCACAATGTGCAGCAGTTGGGCATGGCAAGCAACCAGCCTCCATTTTCAAAGATTAACTGAACAATCTGAGGCTAGAACTTGATTGGTTACTATGCACAGCTGCTCCAGCTTTAGTAAATTCTCCCCACTGTATCAATACTAATAGCATAATAAAAACCCACCTTGATTAATGGCCAGTATCTCAGAGTGGAAATTTTTCTCATTTTCTCTCTTAACCATATACTCTTGAATTGGCAATCGTGCAGTTTGCAGGCCATTTTCTTTAGCTTTGTGATATGTTACTTTCTAAGCCACAAGAATAGGAAAAAAACATAGCGTTAATAATGATTAGTATGTTCAGCAGGTCTGCAAACAGTTTCTCAAATACAGAAATGTGAACAATTCCTATGTATGATCTAACAGGCAAATGCAACATTTTTATACAGACCTTTTGAATACTTTCATCAACCAGTCCTCCGAGAACATACACTTTAGATGGATCAATATCTTCAAGGACTTAGAATAAAGCAAAGGCAAGTTAAAAACAAGATCTCTAAATACTAGATTATGACAAATGCGTTTTTAACCACTTCAATACCAGGCACTTACCACCCTTCCCGCCCAGACCAATTTTCAGCTTTTTTTTATCATTTTGTTCCCACAAATAGAGCTCTTTTGGTGGTATATCACCTCTGCAATTTTTATTTTTTGCGCTACAAATAAAAAAGGACTTAAAAAAACAAAAAACGTTTTTCTTGGTTTCTGTCACATTTTGTAAATAAGTACATTTTCTCCTTCGCTGACGGGCACTGATGAGGCAGTACAGATTGGCACTGATGAGGTGGCACTGGCAGGCATCACATATAGGTACAGTGCCATCCCGACAGTGCACTGTACTCCCCTTACCTGGTGTTCTAGGGTGGGCTCCCTGGGTGGCCTCCTGATGGTGTCCTTGGGTGGGCTCCCTGGTGGTCCAGTGTGGCGATCTTAGGGGGGCTACACTGATAAACGTTCAGTGTAGACCCTCCTGTCAGGAGAGCAGCCGATCGGCTCTCCTCTACTCGCGTCTGCAGATGCGAGTAGAGAAAATGCCGATAAAGGGCTCTTCCTGTTTACACTGTGACCAGCCATGATTGGTTATGACTGATCATGTGGTAAAGAGCTTCCGATGGAAGCACTTTACCGAGGTCGGTAAGGCGGTGGGTCAGACTGACCCACCGCACCACCGATTGCCGTGATGCGCGAGCCCGCGGGGTTTAAAATGATATACAGTTGTGCTCATAAGTTTACATACCCTGGCAGAATTTATGATTTCTTGGCCATTTTTCATAAAATATGAATGAAAACACACAATTATTTCTTTCACTCAAGGTTAGTGTTTAGCTGAAGCCATTTATTATCAATCAACTGTGTTTACTCCATGAGTGATAGAAAAGCTTTTGCTTTATCATTCATATTCTCTGAAAAGTGGCCAAAAAAATCATAAATATTGTCAGGGTATGTAAACTTATGAGCACAACTGTGTACTGCTGTCAAATGGGAGTGTAATTAAAGTCCTCCTGATAATAGTTTTATTTTGTTACTATGGGCTTGACATTTATGACTTCAAGGATAAATCCCACCCCACTTTGTGCAATGACTATGCCCCTCTCATTAAACAAGGGGAAGATAGGTGGATAGGGTTTAAAAAAAAAAAAAAAAAAAGGTAAGGTGATACTAAAGTCTCTCTTTTTTTTTTTTTGTTAAAAATAACAAACATGTTATATGTACCTGCCCTGTTCAGTGATTTTGCACAGAGCAGCCCAGATCCTCCTTTTCTCGGGTCCCTCTTCAGCACTCCTAGCCCCTCCCTCCTTTTGAGTGCAGCTTGCTATGGGGGCACCCAAGCAAAGCCGCAGCTCCCTGTGTCCATTTAGACACAGCCGTGGCCCGCCCCCTCTCTCTTCTCATTGGCTCACTGACTTTGAATGACAGTAGCGGGAGCCAATGGCACTTCACTGCTGTCTCAGCTACTGAGGAGGGAGAGTCCCAGGCAGCTTTCTTGTGCAACATCGCTGGATCGAGATGGGGCTCAGGTAAGTACGAGGGGGGGGGGCTGCTGCACACAGAAGGTTTTTTATCTCAACGCATAGAATCCATTAAGATAAAAAAACTTTCTGCCTTTACAACCACTTTAAGTTAAATAGTGTTGAGTTAAAGTTAAAAGAAGTTATACTGACCTGCTCTTTGCAGTGGTATAGAGCAGCCCCTTACTGGCGTGATCTTCTCCATCTTCCCGTGGAAGAGAGAGCGGCAGCCCTGCAGATGGGCACAGCGCCGGATTGAGAGGGACTCTCTAAAAGAGGTTAAGGAGGTGGGTGGAGGGAACGTGTTTTTTTACCTTAACGCAGAGATTTCATTAAGGTGAAAAACATTTTGAGTTTATAACTACTTTAATCCCAGAGGATTCCCCTCAATCTCTCAGCAACACATGAAATCAAGCTCTAAGTAGGGTAGAGAAGAGGCTTTTCTAGTGGTGACTGCTGTACCGCATGACTTTTTATTTTAAAAGCTTAAAGTGGCTGTTAACCCACTCTAAAATATATACAACATTAGCACTGCCTCCTATTGCAATGTCCCCTTCTGTGTGTGATTTATAAAAATAAATTCTGCAAATACCTCATTCCACAGCTGAGATTGTGATCATATGGTCAGCTGGCTTCCTCCTTTCCTCCTCGCACAGATGCAGAAGGGAAGGGCCGAGATTCATCTGTTGACGTGAGTCAGGAAGGGAGGAGGCAGAGAGGAGAAGAGGAGAGAGCTGACCAAGTCATGTGATCACAATCTCGGCTGTGGAATGAGGCATTTGCAGCATTTATATTTATAAATCCTACACAGAGGGGGACACTGCATTAGGAGGCAGTGCTAATGGTGTGTATATGTTAGAGTTATGCAAGAAGCAGGAGGGGCAGCACTGTCACAGGCAGACATGCAGAGAGAGGGGAGGGGGAGGAGAAGACAGGAGAGCAGATAGCAAGCTGCATATGACGGAAGTACGCACTGGCGCCTGTGTGAGTGCCAGCTGCCCTGATCTATCAGTAGTCTATGTACAGGGGGAAGGCTATAGCCAGGCAGGATCAGCCAGGTTTTTTAGGGGTTACAGGAGGCCAAATGACACAGGACAAGCACTGTGTCATATAACATGCTTTAAAGGAGCAGGATCCCTTATTTTTGGGTTTAACGCTTTAAGGCTCCATTCACACTTGTGCGACTTTGGACATGACAAGTTGCAGCCATTCTTTTCAATAACACCTGTTCAGATCGGTGCAACTCGGAGCCTAAAGCAATCTTGTGTTTTGCCCATTTAGAGCAAAGCAATATGCTTTTCATACTTAGCAAAGACAACTGATTTACATCCCATAAACTTACCATGGTCAGAGTCTGGAGTAAGGTATATGATAGATTCTAATGGAAACAGGTCAAGAAAGCTGCTTTCTGTTGAGTCAACCTGGAGAAATATGCAAATACAAGCTTTACCACATCGCACAAATAACATACAGATGGCTAGCCTGCATTTAAACTTTGGAAAGTAGCCAAAGTGAGGCCGCACAAATCTCTTAATACATACAATTTATAGTTCTGGAAAAAGACAAATATTTATTATAGTTTACATAGCTAACATTAATATGTAGCACTCAATGCATGGTACTATAAACATAGTCAAAATTGCAGAAAAAAAACTTACAAGATAATTGACAAATCCGTCATTCATTCGCACACATTCATCATATAACAGACTGTGTTGTACAAAACCTGTCAGATACAGCCAGAATGGTTTTGCAGCTTTCTTGTTTGACCCATAAAGCCTCCTGATCTGAGCTGCCAGACGACTTAATTCCTAAAAGACGAAAAATATATTTGGAACTTATGATTTAATTAATTTTTCATAATGTTTCATATGCAGTCTGCCTGTACAGACATCTAACACTACCGCTACACTTTTATTAAAATTTTTCACTCCAGTGAATTTTGTCAGGTTTTTACTGCAGCTTGCAACTCCTTGCATTTTCTGCCCTGGTGATACTGTCCATTTGACACTTTAAGGCTGGGTTCACATATGAAACACATGCGGCTCACAGCAGGGGGCCGGTGCGTCCTGGTTCGCCCTTTCCAGTTCAATTTCAGCCCGAATTTTGGGCTGAATTCAGACCTGAAACGGACCAAAAGTCGCACAGCGTTTTTGTGCAATTCGCACCAGACCTGCTGCAGAGACATGTGAACCAGCTCCATAAAGAGCCGGTCAAAATCTCCTGCTATTGCGAATTGGATGCGGGGAATTCCGCATCCAATTTGCAATGGTGTGAACCCAGACTAAGTGTTGAAACAATTTTACAATCCCTGGAGTCACTTGTTCCTTTCAATTCTTATCCCGGTGTCAATGGTAGAGAAGGTGAAGGAAATTTTGTGAGGGGGGGGGGGGGGTTACAGGCATCAAGAAAACCTGAAAGTTGTTCTAACAATTTTTCCACTTTGGCTAGAGTTGTGCTCCAACTTCATTCATTGGGCACTTATACAGAAAATAAGGCAGACTGGTAGCCTAGTAGAAGCTGTGCTAGTACACGTTTCTCATGCATGGATTTCTGTTGTCACTATTAGGAAATCTGTACTGAAAATGGTGTGCAACTATTACTGGAGTGCATGTAATCAAATTACAATATTACCTTCTTGCTCATGTGATCTGTCATGCTCAAGTCTATACAAAGTCTTGGACCAGAATCCTTTGCTTCTAAAAGGCGCTCTTTGGTCAAAGCTTTTAAAAATCTTTTACTGTGCAACTGTTGGCTAGTACCTGCAATAAAAGACCACAAGACATTGTCTTTTTTAAAATAAGTAAGTGATTGAAATATGTACTCTTAAAAAAAAAATCAGAACTAATAAGAGCTTTTTTCAAGAATTCTACTACAGCATAAGAGGTCTGTTCATACTGTGTCCCTGCTGCCCTGTCCTCCTGATCTTCCACTAAAACCCCCTAAAAAAGCCAGTATACTTCTGGGTATGGGTACCTCTTGGAATTTAGTGCTTGGTTGTGTGCATTCACTGGGAAGTTCTTGTCCTATGCTCAGGCATCTTATATTACCTGGTTTCAAGCTCAATTTTTTTGTACAGAGTTTCTTTATGCACAAATATCACAAATTCTCCTCAAAACATTCTTTAATTTCCCCCCACTCAGAAAAAAGTATGCCTGGTATCCCACCTAAACTTTATTTGTTGCCTTTGGTGTGAGAGTAGAAAATTACTTACAAAGGCCTGTCATGGCATGTGCATGCCATTTTATCAGACATCCCTAATTATTAAAGATAAAGGTATAACTTCCAAGGCACTAATGTTGACTTAAAAAAATAATAAAATAAAAGTGCATTGTCACTTCCGGTTCCGGCGCCCTATGGAGTAGCTGCTTTCTACATCAGCTCCCGCTGTGAGACCCACGAATCGGCATATAAAGCCGGCATCCACCACTGAACGACCCCGCTCGTCCCCCACAAACGATCACACAGTCATTATGGATCGTTATCTTGACAAACCGGGGGCACGAACGCCCCCGACGCAGCGCCACTCGGACCAGGGGGTTCAGGCCGTGCCGCATGTTATGGCGGCCGCCACAGAAATGGAGGTGAGTGCGCACACCGCTCCGACCGCAGCATCACAAGACTCCCACAACACGGAGCTTATCGCTCAAACAGTGGCTGCACTCCTAGCCCCCACCATCTCTGATGCAGTGGAGAAGGCTGTACAAATAGGGATGCAGCTGATACATAAAGAACTCGGATCATAAGGCTAGATTGACAGAGGCTGAGCAGCGCATCTCTCACATTGAGGATGAACTTACTCAAACCCAGGACTCAGACATGGCCCAGGACAGACAAATCAGAGCGATAGTAGAAAAGCTGGAGGATCTTGAAAATAGATCTAGGAGGTCAAACCTCCGTTTTATAGGGGTCCCTGAATCGCTACAGTCTCAGGCCTTATCTGCCTTCTACTCCACCAAGATACCAGAGGCCTTAGGCCTCCCAGGGCAGTGTGCGGTCGAATACGCGCATCGCCTGGGTCCCTTATCAACAGATAGGCCGCAGCCAAGATCTATAATAGCGAAGTATTTGAACTATGCTGAGAAATCCCTGATTCTTCAAAAGTTCAGGCAACAGAAATCGCTTTTAATAGACGGAGTTAAGATCCTAATATTCGCTGACTACTCAGCGGAAGTTGCAAAAAAAAAGGAAAGCATTCCAGGGTGTGTGTGCTGAACTTTTCAAACGTAATTTGAAATTTACTCTGGCGTTTCCCGCCATTCTGCAACTAAAGTCACCCTCAGGAGACCAACACGCTTTCCATACCCCACAGGAAGCAGAAAGGTTTATGCGTACGCTCCAGGGAGGTTCATATGCAGCGGCTGTCAATAGGGATCTGTCCTCAGCACGCTACCTGGAGCAAAGGAGCCCCAGGAAAGACTCCCCAAAAAGGTTCAAACAATCTGGAATGCGCAACTCCACCAAACAGCCGGACTGACATGGATGTAAATTGCTTCATTAACCCTTTTTCTAGCTTCAGGGTGGACCAGCATCCAAGTTGCCCCTCTATTACTCGCGATTGAATGCTATCAGGTGTTCTGTGCTATAACAAATATGTCATGCTGACTGATTCTTTAGTCTACTGTGTCTTAAATGACCTCATATCACCCTGTTATGTCATTACAGGTGGATATGCATCCATGATCCCACAGATTTAATCTGATTTAATGCATACGTTTGTTAAAGTTTATTTCTCTTTTTTTTTTTTCTCCACTAAGAGGATGTTCAGCTCTCTCCTCCACATGAACTTCTTTTATCCCCCCCCTCCTCTGCTCTCTCCCATTAGGAGAGATTTTATTAACATGGTTCAGGGCAGTTTTAGTGTTTCACTAAAAACGCAATTGCCATTGCAATTTTCCCACCGACCTATGGGTACTCATCTCAATTGGGAGCTGCACTTAAGCAGCACAACCATGTGGAAGAGAAGTTCGAGAAAATGTTATTATCTCTGTTATATGTTCTTGTCCCCCCCCTCCCCTCCTCCCCCCTCGAGCTGCACAGGGCCATACTAATAACCCAAACTCACTGGCACACTCCCTCCAATTACTTCCACGAGAAGACTCAAGTAGTGGACACATGGATCAGACCCACCTCGACTAAACCATCGCCCTTATACCTACCATGTAACTTCTGCTCATACTGACCAATGACCCCACTAGTATGAGAGTGGTGACATGGATTGTCAAGGGCCTTGGCTCTCTAAACAAAAGAATAAAAGTCCTAAGACATATCCAAAGACTTAAAACTGACATAGCTCTGATACAAGAATCCCACCTAACATCCAAAGACTTCTCCCGCATGAAAAAGCTTTGGGTAGGTAAGGTAGTTGGGTCTGAGGGCACCAGTAAAAGAGCCGGCACTCTCATCCTAATACATAAGAATTTCCCAGGGAAGGTAATATCTTCAGTAACTGACACGCAAGGTCGCCTAGCATCTACACACATACAGTGTGGTTCTAGCAAATTCCATATAACTAGTGTATATGCCCCCAACAGCCTTGACGCCCAATTCTTCACTAACTTCTCCACACACATCTTGAAACTCCCTACCGGCCCACATGTGATAGGGGGGGACTTCAACTCCACCATGTCCCCACTAGAGGACAAATTATCCCCTTGTCCCTTTCCAAACAAGAACAAGCCCCAGGGCCCCACTTTACTTAATTCCACTATGAGCTCTCTCCATTTCACGGACTTGTGGAGACTTCAACACCCCATAGACAGGGAGTTCTCCTTCTCACCTCCACATAAAGTGCTCTCCAGAATAGACTATGTCTTCGGTACGGACAATGTGCTTCCCCTACTTCAGTCCACGGAAATACACAAAATTGCTATATCCGACCATGCCCCAGTCTCCCTCACCTTAACAGACCCTTCAATTCACCAGGAGACTCACCTATGGTGTTTTCCCTCATACCTAGCCAAAAATTATGACTTTCTACAATTTATAACCAAAACATGGGAGGAATATGAGATGACCAATCAGATCCATCTAGACAATCCTAATTTGTTCTGGGAGGCAGGAAAGGCTTTTCTAAGAGGCAGAATTATATCCTACGCATCCTTCCATAAAAAACGTTCTCTCCAAAAATATAGAGAGGCTAGCACTAGACTCAAAACGGCCCAACATATGATGGCTGCAGCCAACACTCCACAGAACAGGCAAGAATGGACTGAGGCCAAGAGAAACTTCGACCTCTGGGCGGACACAATAGAACTCACAAAGCGGGCCCAGTCAGATGCCATTCATTATAAGTACGGCAATAAGGCTGGCAAATTACTGGCCAGACTTTGTAAAGGCCCCGACAGACCTACACATATCACCGCACTAAGAGACAGGACAGGGAAAATCCACACCCAACCCAGAGACGTGACCCAAGTGATGCTAGACTTCTACTCGTCCCTATATGCCCCAGATCCCATTGACAAGGCTAAAGCACGACAATTTATTGATGACCTCGATCTGAACAAAATCTCCCCCCGACCAATTATTAGCCCTTAACGCCCCAATAACTATTCAGGAAGTGTGAGGCACAATCCGTAAACTCCCCTCGGCTAAAGCACCAGGCCCAGACGGATTCACGGGTGAATTCTATAAAGCTTTAAATGACCCCATCAGCCCAACCCTTCTAAAGGTATATGTAGGTATATGGTCAGGGGGAAAATACCCTCCATCCTGTAATCACGCTATCATCAAACTGTTAGAAAAGAAAGGCAAAGACCCGATGGAGCCTGGCTCATACCGACCCATATCCCTCCTGAACCTAGACACAAAAATTCTGTTTAAAATTGTGGCCAATAGATTGGCGAATATTATCCCATGCATTATTCACCCTGCTCAATCGGGCTTTGTCAAGGGCCGGACCGCATCCTTAAACATTCGAAAAGTAATGGCAGTCCTAGAGGAAGCCATGCAGCACCCTCAGTCTGACAGGGCCATCATCACATTAGATGCGGAAAAGGCATTTGACAATGTCAACTTTGACTGGTTGTTCATGGTCCTAGACAAGTTATCCTTCAAAGGTCAGTTTATACACTTCATACAGCAAATGTACACCCTCCCATCAGCTAAATTGGTACTGGCTGGCCAAATAAGCAACGAATTCAGGCTCTTCAAGGGCACAAGACAGGGATGTCCATTATCCCCTCTGCTGTTCAATCTCGCTCTTGAACCCCTGCCTAGGCACTTGCTACAAAAAGCCCCTCTCCACGGTGTAGTAAAGGATCAGCTCAGCCCTATTCGCAGATGATGTGCGGATATTCTCAGCACATCCCTCTGCGGACGTGCTTACTATCAAGGAGGTCTTCGACTTATTCAAGGTCTGCTCAGGTCTCCGCATAAATTATGGAAAAAACAAAGTTTTACTTTTAGGTACCCACAAGTCACCGAAATGGCTAAATGATTCACCCTTCATATTAGCAAAGACACACATCACCTACTTGGGAATAAAAATCGGTAAAATGCCCGCCTCCCTTTACTCCCTCAACTACCCGCCTCTCCTAGATAAAATACATAGGGAATTGGTCAGCTGGATGGATCTGCCGCTCTCGCTCCTGGGGAAGTGTCATCTAATTAAGATGACCAGTTTCGCTAGACTCTTGTATCCTATGCAAACAATACCACTACTGTTGAAACATAAGGACGTTAAAGCCCTAAATAGCATCTTCACCCAATTTATTTGGCAAAAAAAGAGAGCCCGAATTGCTCTGAAAACCCTATACCTCCCCAGGGGCGAAGGTGGTGCTAACCTACCAAATGTCCGTCTTTATAACTTAGCATGTCGGTTGAGGATAGGAATTGACTGGATATTAAAAGCCTCTAAATACTCAAATTATAAACTGGAATCAACCATGGTCCACCCATATTCCCTAACGGCACTTTTGCATACCCGTTGTAAATCCCTGGCATCCCCAATTCAACATAACCCTCTACTCAGGGACACCTCAATTGCTTGGAGAGAAACTCGTAAGCTTCTGGCATGATCACCTTACATCTCCAGACATTTGCCTGTACAAGGTCACCCTAATTTTTCCCCAGGATTGACACAGGAAGCCTTCCACAAATGGAAAGAAAAGGGCATAGTTACTTTTGTGGATTTATGTGACCCATTCAAAAGGAACTCCGCTTCCCTTCTATAACTTAGCTTGAGACTATGACCTGCCACAATCCCATATATTCTACCACAATCAGGGCACCAGCTTTCTCCAATCCCTTGGATCGGATGGTCCGAACAGATTTAGACAGTCTTTCATTGAAAAAATTATCATCCAGCAATCCTACACAATTTCAGACATTTACAAACCCCTTCGCATGGCAGCCTGTTCAGCCTCTGCAACATTAAGGAAATCTAACTGGTCCAAAGACTTTCTAGTAGAGAACTTGGAGGATAAAATACTCGAAGGATACAATGCAGTTCTTAATCTCACCACCAACGAACAATGGAGAGAGACACAATTGAAAATTATGCACAGGGCCTACCTTCATATCAAACCTGCTCCAAATGCGACCTCTTGCCCCTTGTGCTCTCAGACGCAACCCTCTCTATCTCACAGATTCTGGTTTTGCCAACACATCTCAACCTATTGGGACCAAAGTATTGACCTTCATACTGAACATTACCGACATGAAGCTACCTAAGGACACCATGTTACTTCTTTTTGGGTATTGGGACACCACATCTCTGGCTAGTCTCACCCAGGGACGGCACTCTAATCAAAAATCGTGGATACTACACACCTTGTTAGTGGCCAGAAAACCTATTCTGAAAAATTGGGTGCATCCAACCAAACCATCACCCCTTCTTCTCCAAAAGGATATACTTGCTCTACTATATAGGGAAAGACTGACGACAGACCTTCTTCTTCCTCCCACAAGGAAGATCTTCCTCAGCAAATGGCAAACCTACATATCCAGAACTTTATCACCAGCAGAATCGTCTTCACTACTCAACCAACCCCTTAGCTATTATGAGAGCCTCAAACAACTTTATGACAGGTGATAACTACCAATTGATCTTTCACATATTAGGGATACCGAGACCTTGGTCTTTTTTTTTTTTGGGAACATTAATGGGTCAACCATGTCATTCTTCATATTCACTAGGTTATTTACACAACAACTATGGTAGTTTCATAATCTCATGCTATCTTCATACTATTATCGACATGGGATGTTAATGAACATTTTGACTCTAAGTAACATTCTGAGATCCATCCAGCTACCACCCATGACTAATGGGCTAACAACACCTGGTTACCCCCTTGTCAATATGCCAGTGCAGGAAATCCCCCCATACCCTGAAGTACACGCCAATTATCGATACTACCCGAGTGGCAATAGGGGTGATACCTCACCCCCGCCTACAGCCCCAGTGCAGCCCCCTCTCCCCCTCACCCACACATTACTTATCTTTCCCCCCACATACCCTTTGTCTTACTTTCGGTATATGGTACTTTATAAACCATTATAGTATTATTATTATGGTTTATCTTACAAAAAAGAGGCATTGTGTTGGGAATGCGTTTATTACTACACTGTATCTCTATGTTGGAAAAATTGAAAGAGGAGCATGCGCTCCCAACTTTATGCTGACAGTATCTGTAATAGTTGATGTCTCAATAAAATTTCTTGAAAAAAAAAAAAAAAAAAAAGTGCACTGTCTCCAGTTTGCAGGTATAAAACAAAACAATATTAAACTATGAATTATAAAGTGCAAATGCTGATGTGCAAATAAACTAGAATGATAATAGGTGAAGGTTCAATTTTTCATAAATCAATTCAATTATATCACATAAAGTGAAATTCTAATCAAAAACACACTACAGTGATTGTGATAAAAAAATCATATGTGCATATGTCAGGGATATAGTCAAAACATTATATCCATCAAACACTTAAATATAGCCACAGAATGATAACAGAGTCCAAATAGTCCTTCTGGGTGCAATAAAGGTGCAGACAAACAGGCTGCTTACCAGGTCCTATGATCCCTGTGGGATTGGACACGCAGCTCACTCCCGGTCCGGTTCACAGATGTCCCGATAGTAGCAAACAAGTAGCCTCCAATCCCAGTTCATGCCTTCTAAGGCAAAATGTGTCAGTAAGAGCCAGCATTGTGACGTTAGCACTCATGAGCCAAGAGTGAATTGACCGTGTTCGTGGCTTACGATGTTTTGTCTTTGATACTCTGTGAGTGCAATACTTTTTTGTTTGAATAAACATATTGTCAGTAATGCGTTCTCTTCCTTGCTTTTAAATTATATACCCACTGGAGTTGGAGCATTGGCTGTTTACTATGGGAACATCTGTGAATCGGGCCAAGAGTGAGCTGCGGCCTTCCTCACAGGGGAAAGTTTCTAAGCGTGTCTGATCCCACAGGGATCATAGGACCTGGTAAGCAGCCTGTTTGTCTGCACCTGTACTCGGGTGGAAATCAAGAGGTGGATTATTTGGGATCTATTTCAAATAGAATACTAAAATAGCACCTTTAATCGCACCCAGAAGGACTATTTGGACTTGTTATAATTTTGTGGCTATATTTAAGTGCTTGTTTGATGGATATCATATTGTGACCATAATATCCCTGTCATATGCACATATGATGTTTTTTTTTTTTATCACAATCACTGTGGTGTGTTCTTGATTAGAGCCCTTTCACACAGGGGCGGATAGGGCAATAGCAGTAAAGGGCCGCTAGTTATAGGGCGATAGCGGTAAAGCGCCGCTAGTTATAGGGAGGCAGTGGGGAGCTTTTAACCCCTAAAAAGGGGTTAAAAGCATCTGCGCAGGGGCGGTGGAGGAGCGCCGCCCCAAAGATGCTGCTTGCAGGACTTTTTTTCCTGTCGTACAAGTGCACCGCTCCTGCCTGTAAAGCGCCTCAGTGTGAAAGGGATCTTAGAATTGCACTTTATGTGATATAATTGATTTATGAAAAATTGAACCTTCACCTATTAACATGATAGTTTCCTTGCGCATCGGCATTTGCACTTTATGATTCATAGTTTAATATTGGGGTTTTTAATACCTGCAAACAATTGGAGATAGTGCACTTTTATTTTATAATTGTTTACGTAGTCAAGTTTTCAGCTACTTTTTTGGTGCAGTAGTCTTAATATTTTTTTTTTTAATCAGAAAAAAATACTTTATTGAGCATTTTATGTAAATAACAGGCAGTGAAGTGTCAAATACATGTTTTTCTTTTCTTTCATTTTCCGGTAATATACACCAATGTTAGATTAAACACTTCCTATAAACACTGTACACGCTTGTTGCTCACTGTTTGGATGTGGGTCGACCATCACCTGGTCGCCATACTTGTAAAATTAAAAAGAAATAACATAAACTTAAATTTAAACCAATAAACAATGTTTCTGTCGATTGCGGATGTGTCTATCTATTATTTGTAATGTCCAACCAGGGCATCTATACCTATCCACACTGAGGTCACCTCATTTGTTTAGATTGTTAGTAATTTGTCTAGTACAAGCTGTGTAGGGGCAACTTTTGGGTTATCTAACCAATGTTGCCATATTTTTTGAAATTTCTGTGGGGTATTTCTATGGATATATGTAGCTTTTTCCCTTATTAGGATTTGGTTTAGCTGCTGGATCCATTGCCCGCTAGTAGGAGTATGCGGTGACAGCCAGAATCTCGCAATTAATTTCTTGGCTAGGTATAGTAATCTGATTAATGCTATATAAATATGTGGGGAGTATTACTCAACCATTAACCCACCCAGGACACATACTACAGGGTCAAGTTCCAGTTGAATGTGGAAGGTAGTGTTAATGATGGATATCACATTGCTCCAATATCGCACTAGTTTTGGGCATCGCCAAAGCATATGAATTAAAGTACCTGGATGTACATTACATTTCGGGCAGGTAGGGGAATCTCTTCTGTTCCATCTATGTAATTGTACTGGCGTACGGTAGGCCCGATGAAGTATAAATAAATGAGATAGCCTGTGCTAGGCGGAAACTGACACCAACGGTCCGGCCCCCAGTATTTCTATCCAGGTATCTTGGTCAATTGGCCCTATATCTGCTTCCCATTTCCCTTTACAGGGCAGTAGTTCAGAGGCCTGGATACCGGAGAGTAATGTACCATATATTCCTGATATCATGCCTTTCTTATCCTTGGTAGAGAATATCTCCTTTAGGAATGTAAACTCCTCCAACTTAAGCATAGAGTGTCGGCCTTGTGCCCTCAGAGCGTGCCTCAGTTGCATATACAAATAATGCCTATTCCTCAATCGTGGGAATTCCAAACATAGTTGAGCAAAGGACTTTAGCTCTTGTCCCTCAAAAAGCTCAGAAACATATTTAATCCCCACCTCCCTCCAGGATGAGTATCTTCCAAGCTTAGTGAATTCCCTGTAGTTCCTATTGTGCCAGAGGGGAGTATAAGTATGAAATCCAGTAATGCCCAACCTACGTTTTATCTCTTTCCACAATTTTACCAAGAGTTGTATCGTGGGACACTGGCCTGGAGCTCCAGGCAGACCGCTCTCCATCTGTGAAATCGCAGAAAATTCTATTAAGGACTGTATGATTAATGTTCTAGAGGGATTAGCCACCACCAAGAGGTCCCACCCAGTTAATTGCTGTAACTGAGCAGCCAGGAAATAAGTGTGGGAATGAGGGATCGCCAATCCTCCCTGATCTTTGGGGTATTGAAGAGTGGTTAATTTAATTCTCGCCACGCCTCGTCGCCATAACAGTTCCCTATATTGGGAATCTATACGGTCAAACCAGTACCCTGGAATCCAGGTTGGTGAGTTGTGGAGAATGTATAAAAGCTGGGGTGCCCACACCATTTTTATCAAATTCGCTCTACCAGTGACCGACAACGGCAGTTTGCACCAACTAACGCATTTTTGTTTAAATTTTTGTAGAAGTGGTTTAAGGTTTAATTGTAAATATTCTCCAACGTTACCTGTCACTGTCACCCCCAGGTATCTAAATGAGTTAACCACCTCCACCTGGGATGCCTCAGGAGGCAAATCCATTATCAAGGGGTCTAGCGGCAATAAAGAAGATTTGTGCCAGTTAATAGCGAAGCCAGAGTGTTTCCCAAAAGTGTCAATTAGCCACATAACTGCCACCAATGACCCAGCTGTATCTCCCAGTTAAATCAGGGTATCATCCGCATATAGGGAGAGCTTATCCTCCCGCACCCCTCTAAGGAATCCCACGATCTCGGTGGAAGCTCTCACCATGGCAGCCAGAGGTTCCAGCGCCATGGCGAAAAGCAGGGGGGACAGCGGGCAACCCTGTCTAGTTCCACGATGCAACAAAAATGCATCTGACAGGTCTCCGTTAATGCGAATACGTGCACTAGGATCTGCATAGAGGAGTTGTACCCAGGCAATAAAGCTCTCCCCCACGTCAAACTTGCGCAGGACAGCCCATAAGTATTGCCACTCAACGCTGTCGAGCGCCTTGGCAGCGTCGAGTTAGAACACCACCCTGTTTCCCGGATTATCAACCGGGAGTTGTATATTTAAATATAACCTACGCATGTTTAGTGCGGTTGACCTCGCCGGGATAAAGCCGGACTGATCTAAATGTATTAAGTCAGTTATTACTTTCGCTAGCGTCGTCGCTAAGGCCCTAGCCAGCAGCTTGACGTCCGTATTTATCAATGATATTGGCCTGTATAAGTCTGGAATTGAGGGGTCCTTCCCAGGTTTTGGCAGCACCACGATGATGGAGTAGTCTTAATATTAGTAGCCATGAATGCGTCCCAATATTTTTTGGAACTAATGTGGACTAGCGTTACTTCTACAGCAGTATGCTTAACTCCTGACACTTTTTTTTTTTTTTTTTTTGGAAAATACAGACATTTGGAGGAATCATGGGCCATCTGTGGGAGGCTGATTTTCCAGCTGTGTACAATCTGACACAGACTTCATAATTCGTGTACCAGCTTTTCTTTGGATTGTTGAAGGTTATCAAAGAGAAACTGTCCAATAAATGGACTTGATGCAACAGGGACTAAATGCTTTATCTCTGTTTTTGTTATTTCAATACAAAAGGGAACACCCACAGCAGATTCCAGAAGTAAGCCAAGTACTTCCTGGAACTTGGAGCATAAAGCCAATACTGTCTGGAGCTGGGGGATATTAAAAAACAAAACATATACTCTCCTATGTGGCAGTAGCATCAGTACGATGCTGCAGCTGTCCCCAGCTGGCTCTAAGACTGAGAACTGAGCGATCACCCCATGCTGATCGCTGAACAGAGAGCAATGACTGTCAGTCGCCGGCTCTCTGCTCTGCCCCTCCAGCGCTCACTGGAGCGATGTGCTGTGGAGGGGGCAGGAATGGCTAGCTCTGGCTGCCAGCCGCATGCTGGGAGACTGAGCCAGCTACCAGTTAGGCATCTGGGTGGATCTCAACATTATTGTCAGGAAACCTGCAGAGCCAGGAACCACTCTGTGACATCAGCTGACAATGGACTTTAGCCTGCTGTTGACAGAATCTAGGTCACAGATTGTAAGTGGGAGCTCTTTTGCTAGAAGAGTTCTCCGGGTGCTTTATACATTCAGCATCATCCAAGTTAGCATGGTAGCAAGCTGACAGGCACTCAAGCAGCACTTACAGGAGAGAAGCAGGCTCTGGATAGACAAAGATATGCAGAGAAAGGTGCTCCTAAGTGCAGTATGTCAGCAATTTTATTAAAAGGCAATGGTTAAAAACACTTACAGGATTACAGAGTAAACAGGCTCATCAATGTATGACAGTGGTTCTCAACTCCTGTTCTCAGGACCCACCAACAGGCCAGATGTTAAATATTACCTTGGGGAGATGCAAACTAGAATACTGCAATCACTGAGCAGCAAATGATAACACCTGTGATGTATTTCAGTTATCCTGCAAACTTGGCCTGTTAGTGGGTCCCGAGGACAGGAGTTGAGAACCACTGATGTATGAAGTCCTCCTGAGATGGTCTTCCCTGTCACTGTGCCGACCAGCAGCTGTAAGAACCGAAGGTCTGGAGGAGCAAGATGG
Source organism: Glandirana rugosa (assembly GCA_018402905.1). Classification (NCBI taxonomy): domain Eukaryota; kingdom Metazoa; phylum Chordata; class Amphibia; order Anura; family Ranidae; genus Glandirana; species Glandirana rugosa. The sequence goes on along the minus strand of BLSH010104574.1, from coordinate 58,976 downwards.
CCGCCACACTTCCTGAAATCACCGTGGAACACAGGGGGCAGAAGTGACGTCAGCAAGGGACCGCCCTCTTACTGACATTTCTACTGCCCGTGTTCTATGGTGGTTTCATGAAGTGCCACGGCCATCTTGCTTCTCCATACCCCTGGTTCCTGCAGCAGCTGGTCGGCACAGTGACAGGGAGGACCATCTCAGGACGACTTCATACATTGATGAGCCTGTTTACTCTGTAATCCTGTAAGTGTTTTTAACTGTTGCCTTTTAATAAAATTACTGACATGCTGCACTTAGAAGCGACTTTCTCTGACAATCAAGGGTAAGTGACCTCCTGTGAGCCAGAAGAGAAGTATGACCAAAAGATCTTTTGCCATACTGCTCTTAAATGATCTACATAATTTTACACAGCAGTGGATGTGTTTCTGCATGTAAAAATCAGCAAGATTTCCAGTGCTTTACTAGAGCACACAATGATTACAAATGTAACAAGTATGACAAAAGAACACAAAGTTCACATTACATTACTTATTTCTATGACCATTTGCTGCCGGCTCCCGTGACCCTTTAACCCTTTAGCTGCCGCTGACCTATGCAATAAACCGGCAGCAGCGGTGGGGTAGTTTAACACGCACTCAGTGTTTATATATCTGGCAATCAGCTGTTTGATGGAAGCAGTCAAGTAGCTGCAAAGCTTTTAAGCACCCCCCAGCCACCTTCTGATCTTCCCTACCAAGAAAGAACCTATGTATTTCATCACTTACAGGTTTGGCTGTTGCTTTCTCCAGCTGCTGTGGCTCGATAAGCAGCTAATGGAATGCTATCTGCACTCCATTATCTTAAATGGAGGCCAGAGGAGGTGAGAAAATTAAAGAGAACCTGTCATAACAAAATAGTATCACATATGGGACTTTTGTAAGGCCTCATGCACACGGGTGTATATAAAAAAAGCTCCTCAATACGCAAGAACTGCTGGCAGGAAATCAAAAACATAAGTAATGGCACGCATTGTACAAGTGTTTAGGAGTATATAATTATTCATACACTACCCCTGCTTATTTTTCACTCTTAGATGACCAAATTGCATTATTTCTTCAACAAAACATATACATTTATTAATCTGACGCTGTATTAATACTTAAAGTCTGTTCACACAGCGGCAACTTGTCAGGCGACTTGAGTCGCTTGACAAGTCGTGCTCCATGCATTGCAATGGAACCGTTCTAATAGGAGCTCCAACTTAGAAAAAGGTTCCTATACTTCTTCGGGGGGGCGACTTCAGACGACTTGCATTGTCTTCTATTACAGAAGTTGTTTGCAAGCCGCACTGAAGACGCGCTGTGTGGGGTCACGCTGAGTCGCCCCTGTGTGAACCAGCTCTAACTGCAACTTCAGAGATGTGGTTGCTGACTTTCGCTTGCATCCAACATGGATCCTGTTAAAAATTTGATGTTGTTAAGGAGAAGATTAAAAGAGTTGAAAAAGAACAGATCCAGCCATCACTATTGGACACATCATTTGTAGTCCCAGGGCCCATATGGATACACAAATGAGGAGGTGTGAGTCACTTGAAGAACTGATCACACACAGGTATGCTTTTATTTGAATGCTAATGTAAACATTACCAAGCTTTCATTCACAAGTGAATAGCAACATTACCACACCCAATAGAAAAAAAATTCCATGTCTTCAAATGTATGCGGTAAGGCTTCTACTCCCAGATAATTTTATGAGGATCTTATACAATATTTGGCAGAACACAGTGGGGACCAACATCATGTTGTGTGCTGCTGTGCAATTAACACATTCACTGAAAATGTAATGAAAATTGACGACACAAAGATACAGTTGCAAAAAAAATAAATAAAAATGTAATATCCTGCATTCTGATCAAATTCTCTGGAAAAGACTTTTAAAGGTCTTGGTAAATGGGGGAAGAGTGGCCTTGTCCCTGCGGGGACTGGAACGAATGACCAGTAGAACTGGAAAGGCATGCGTCAGGTAATAATGGGGGGGGGGGGGGGGGGC
>BLSH010104574.1:32110-42329 GCA_018402905.1 Glandirana rugosa | reverse complement strand
TGCCCCCCCCCCCCCCGCAGTGAGAGAATGGAGGTCCGTGTAAGTAAACACGGATCTCCGTTCTCATAGAGGGGGAAGGGCTATGATCCCAGGCTTCCTGTATATGGAAGCCGTGATCACTCCCCTCCCCCTGCCAGCCCAGCCCCCATGCAGTTAGAACACACTGAGGGAACACAGTTAACCCTTAGAGCGCCCCTCCAGGTTAAACCCTTCACTGGCAATGGCATTTACACAGTAATCAGTGCAGTTATCGCAGTACCGCTAAAAATCGCAGATCGCTGCCATTACTACTAAAAAATAAAAATAAACCCAGAAATGAATTCTCATCATTCGTAAATGCAGAAACTTTTGCGCAAACCAACCAATAAACACAGATTGAAATTTTTTTTTACCAAAAATATGAGGAAGAATATAAATCGGCCAAAAACTGATGAAAAAAATGTTTTTTTATATATTTTTTTTTGGATTTGTATTTTAGCAAAAAGTAAGAAAAAAATTTTTTTTTTTGCAAAATTGTCGCCCTTTTTTTATTTATAGCGGGGATCAGAAATGACGCAGAGGTGATCAAATACGACCAAAAGAAAACTCTTTTTGTGGGAAAAAAAGGACGCAAATTTAGTTTGGGTACAACGTCGCACGACCGCGCAATTGTCAGTTAAAACGACGCAGTGCCGAATCGCAAAAAGTGCCCTGGTCCTAAAGTGTGAGATCCTTCCGGGGCTGAAGTGGTTAAAGTCTGACCTATGTATGACCGATGTTGCAGGGCAAAGTCGGATGGGAAGTCGCGGGACTTTCAAGTTGGAACAGTGTAAACCAAAGTGGATGTAAACCTGAAAAAAAAAAAACTACTAACACCTCTACCTTGTACAGGAGAGGATTTCATGTCATCTGTGCCAGTTTTGCCACGAAGAGCTAATCCAACTCTAAGTAATGCTCTTATGTTTTTTCAGTAGGAAAAAAAAACAACTTAGGGAGAAATAGGAGATGTTTCATCTCCCGTGCTGTGTGATTGACAGGTCATATTCTTATCTCCTGCACGGAGCAAAAAGAGCCTCACACTCCCTCCTCCAGCTCTCAGTATAGGGTTGAGTGGGAAGGCTTGTAACATCACAACTCCACCCACTGAGCTCCAGCAAAGAGACACTCACTGATTCCAATGTTTTGCAATGCTGCTACAGCTGAAAAGAGTGACATTTGCAATATAGGGATATATGCAGGAGGCTTGCATGTACATATACATTAATACTGTGCCATTAGTTTATACTGGGTGAGTGGTGGGTTTACATCCACTTTAACTATGGGGTTTTATCACCCCCCCCCCCCCAAACTGCAATTGCAAATGAACCTTTACTGTTCTGAGACCCTTATAAGGCTTCTTTCACACTGATGTGCTGCGGTTTACCTGCACCGAGCATGCAGCACAGTGCATTTGTGACTTTCCTGGGTTAGCTGCGTTTGCTATAGACTTCTTTTATTAATTCCTGCAGGTGTGGTGCACTTTCTGAAAGCACACCAAAACCTGAAGGATATAATAGAAGTCTATGGCAGGAAAGCTGCAGGTACACTGAACTACACCTGCTGCGTGGGTAAACCGCAGCACATCAGTGTGAAAGCAGCCCTATACTATTATGACCAGTGTATTGCTTCATACTGACATGAAGATCTCTTCTTTCCTGCTGCTGCCACCACTCTGGAGACCGCTAGTAGGGATAAGAAGTGGAGTGCAGTTGGCATCACTCCGCATGGGACAGGTGCTGGCACTACAGAGGAGTGGCTCTTGCTCCCTACTACAGCTCCAACTTTACAAGTAGTCCATCTGCATTGCACTCTGTTTTAGGCACTGGGATGGTGGGTCAGCAAGCCCAGACTGTGATCTACTAGTCACGTCACCTGTCCGCGATTTACTGGTTGCTGATCCCCGCCATAGATGTTTCATTTTTTTATTTCATTCAACCATGACTTTAATCCCCCATCCACACACTCCACACTGGGGGAATCCTCCCTGTTGAGCTATTGTATTCTGACAGTGGGGAGACTTCCCTGCCATCAGAATGCACTGATCAGATTTTCCAGATAGAGCATGTAGCCGTGATCGAATAAGGAAAATCCAGTAGATCGCCTTCCATACAACCTCCCTGCCCATACATGGTTTAAAGTTCAGCCGGTCCCTGCTGAACTAGACCAATTTCATTCCGTGTATGGCCAGCTTAAAGTGGGAGAAAACTCCCATGCATGATTTTCTCGAGGCGTCTTCCAGGACAGCCCATGAGACCTAGGGCTCCTCCCACCAGGACAGGAAACATGGTACTCCCCACCAGATAAAAGGGCGGGCCTCCAGGCTCCACTTCAGTATTTTGTGTTTCCTCCGGACAGGGGGTAACATGTTCTTGGAACCTGGTCTAATGAGCTGGGCTCTTTGGGATATCAGGGGCGTTTTTAATTCTACCTGTTTTCCTCCAGCCCAATGCTGTCCTCTACCAAAGGGTAGGAGGAGACCGCAGCTGCTTTGTGCCTTGGCGCCTGGGGAGGGCCGGGACCGCCGTGGGGTCGGGTACCCGATCGCGCTGGCCGCATGGCCCAAAGCGGTGTCTGGCTCTGCTAGCCAGCCAGGCTGTGTGTGCACAGACGGCGCGCAGGAAGCCAGGAGCGCATGGGAGCGGAGCTTTTGCGCTCCAAGCTGGCCTGAAGGAAGTACCAGCGGGTCACTTCTGAGGCTGCCGACTTCATCAGCGGGCGCCGGAGACGCTGGTTCCTGTCTCCTAAAAAGTGCGGACAGGGCACACTGGGCGGCTGGTGCTTGGTGGAGAATCCAGCAGAGGCTGTGAGACACCACAAGGGCTACATGGATCCGAATGCGGCACCCGCAGGGGAATCAGGCTCAGGCACCAGCACCTCTCAGGTAAGGCAGGATTTTTGTGTGTTACACTGTGCTGATCCTGGAAGGGTTTTTACCCTTGTACCTTGGGGGACACGATGAAGGGTGCACCTTTATTTTCTCCTGCACAGAGGTGTTATGGAGTACGGCAATGGCGCAAGATTTACAGCCTGGATTCATTTTCTTTGTGTTGCAGGCCAAGACACAGGACAAATCCCTAGCGCAGCCACCTAAAAGAACGTGTGCAATATGCATGGGCAAACTAAGTTCTTCATGGACTAAGGCAGTCTGCCAAACATGTATTGCCAGCTTAGTTAAGGATGATCTTGCAGTGTTGTGTCAGAAGATGCTGACCTCAGTTAGAGATGAGCTTATATCTACTTTCAGCTCCCTTAAATCTCTTATTGCCAAGATACAGGTTCCCTTGCAGGGTCCATCTTCTGAGAGTACCCTGCCTGTCTCAGGGGCTCCTTCTCAGAATGCAGAAGCAAAGCGAAGAGTCTGAGGAAGAGGCTAGATCTCCCCGGTCTTCCCAGGAAGAATCCGGGTCAGATGCAGAACCTAGAGATAGGGAATCTAAAGGCTCAAGATACAAGCTGTCCCTAGACGATGTAGATGACTTGTTGAAAGCAATCTACACTACCCTGAATATTGAGGAGGAAAAAGTAAAGATGTCTACGCATGACCTCATGTACGAGGGAATACATAAGAAAAAAGCTAATGTTTTCCCAGTGCATAGTTCCCTTCTGGATACAATCAAGTTAGAATTGGAAAATCCTGAGAGAAAACCGTTCTTTTCGAGCAACCTTAAAAGAAGGTTTCCTTTTGAGGAAGACACTGCGCAGCCTTGGAACAAGCACCCAAAGTTAGACGCGCCTTTGTGGAAGATCTCCAAAAATTCGGACCTGGCGTTCGAAGATATGGGAACGCTCAGGGATCCTATGGATAAGAGAGGAGATATTCTGTTGCATAGGGCTTGGGACGCCTCTATTGTAAGCCTTAAGCCAGCCTTACCATCAACTTGTGTGGACAGAAACCTAGAAGTTTGGATAACGCAGATACAAATCCACTTGATGGCAGGGACATCAAGGGAACAGATACTAAAAACCTTCCCACTCCTCTTTAAAGCCATGGGATTCCTGGCAGATTCCTCCACGGAGGCAGCAAGAATGTCGGCTAGGACTTCAGCCTTGGTTAACTCAGCCAGGAGAAGTATGTGGCTTAAAACTTGGTCGGGTGATGCTGCCTCTAAGTTGTGCCTATGCGGTCTACCTTTTTCTTCAGGCAACCACCTCTTTGGTCCAGGATTACAGGAAGCATTGGAGCGCACGGCTGACAGGAAAAAGGCCTTCCCTGAGAAAAAGAAAAAGCCAGAAGCTAGAAAGTTTTTTTGTGGCCAAGGTAGGCAACAGGATGCGAGTGAAAAAGACAGTAGGCCCAAAAAGCATTGAACAGGGCACAAAGGCAGGGGTAAAGGAGGTGTGTTATTTAACCCTCCTCAGCAGCCCATCAAGCTGCAATGACTCATGCTACCCAGTGGGAGGAAGAATGAGGTCCTTCCTCCCACAATAGACAGAGGTCACCTCAAGTCCCTTCATCATCGATTGGCCAACGTATACAGGCTGGAGTTTTCGTCTCAGCCTCCAGAAAAGATATTGGTCACTGTCCCTCCCAGGGATCGGGTGATGGCTAACGCCCTGGGTCTCCTGATTGGGGACCTATTGGATCAGAGGGTTCTGATCCCGGTTCCTCGGGAAAGAACAGGGACAAGGCTTTTATTCTCATGTTTTCGTAGTAAGAAAACCTTTGCGGAAATATCGTCTTATTCTGAATCTTCGGTCTCTGAACAGATCGATCAGATACAAACATTACAGAATGGAAACAGTGCTTTCAATCAGGAAGCTGCTTTTTCCAAACTGCTTCATGGCAATGTTGGATCTGAGGGATCCATATCTGTATATCCCTATCCACTCAGCTTACCAGAAGTTCCTGAGGCTAGCGGTCAGTATGGGATCAGAGGTCAAACACTTTCAGTTTCGGGTTGTCTTCAGCCCCAGGGATCTTTACAAAGGTGTTTGGGGAAGCATTGGGGAAGTTTGGGGACCTTCTAATTGTGGCAGATACGTACCAGAAGCTAGAAAGGGATCTCAAGATGGTGCAGAGTTTTCTTCAGTCCCTGGGCTGGCTTCTCAACAGGGAGAAGTCTTCCTTGATACCAGTCCAGAAAGTGATATACCTATGATACGAAATCTGTTCAGTATCTCAGAGGATCTTCCTTCCAGAGGAAAAGGTGACAAGGATAACGCAGGAAGTTGCGGCCTTGCAAACCAATCACTAGATCTCAGAGAAATTTCCAAAGCTCTAGGTCTGATGACTTCATGCTTTCTCGCAGTTCTGTGTGCAAGATTTCATCAGAGACCACTGCAACAGGTTCTGCTCAGGAATTGGGATTGCTTCTCAAACTCCCTAGACTCAAGAATCAGGATACCCTCCAATTTAAAGAGAAGCCTATGGTGGTGGAGATCACCCCTTCACCTAATGAAGGAGTTACCACGGTCCCTCCTTATATCCCGGAGAATCACGACAGATGCGAGTTCCTGGGGATGGGGAGCCCACCTGAACAACGAGGTGGCACAGGGGAGATGGTCCCCCAGAGAAGCAGAGGCCTCTTCAAATCAGAGAGAGCTCCTGGCAGTTCTAAGGGCCTTGGTAGTCTTTCAGTCAGAAATCAGAGGTCACAGCCTACAGATTCTCTCGGACAATATTTCAACTGTTGCATACCTCAACATGCAGGGGGGCACAAGGAGTCAGGCCCTTGAACTTATAGCCCAGCAGATCCTGTCGTGGGCGGAGAAGAATGTAGTGTTCATTTCGGCAGTGCACCTAAAAGGGACGCAAAACAGTCTCGCGGATTATCTCAGCTGTTACCGGGTGTATCGAGACTATTGGTCCTTATACCCAGAGGTCTTTGCAAACATTGCCAACCAATGGGGTTTTCCAGAGTTAGACCTGTTCGCAGGTCAGGAGAATCACAAGATGGAGAAATTATTTTCTCTGAATACGGCAGATCAGTGTCTAGGGATCAATGTGCTTGCAAATCCTTGGCCATTCAATCTTTGCTATGCCTTCCCGCCCGTCAGGCTGATCCCAGAGGTTTTCCAGAAATTTCTACAGGAAGAGACGGCTCTCATCCTAATAGCGCCGTTTTGGCCCAAGAGGCCATAGTTTTCCTTACTTCAAGCGCTGGTGTCAGAGCTTTCTCTCAGGCTTCCAGAGAGATAGGACTTGCTGTCCCAGGGCCCAGTGGCTCACCCTCAGGTAGCATCATTAAACTTGACGGCTTGGTATCTGAGGAAAAGATACTAACCTCCCAGGGATTTTCTGACAGGGTAGTCAAAACCCTAGTCAATTGCAGAAAGCCAGTAACAATATTGCAAAATTTGGAAAAAAATCAACTCTTGGTTGGTAGAAAATCAGAGGGCAACACAGGATATTCCTTAAATTTTGGATTTTCTACAGGAGGGCATCGACAAGGGTCTCGCTGCCAGTACATTGAAGGTACAGGCAGCAGCTATTAGCGTATTCCTCCAGTGTTCTTTCTTGGGTGATCCCTTCGTAGCAAGATTCTTTAAGTCCACCGGTAAGTCTAACTCAGCTTTTCACCTATAGGTACGCCTATAATAAGGCTTAAAGTGGTTGTTATGCTACTCAGTATGCAGTGTTATGTTATGATGCCCAGTCAGGATAACTGAGTAGGGGAGAACTGATCAGCGGCTCTCCTGACAGGGGCGGTCTTTGCTGATTGTTTATCAGTGCAGCCCCCCCCTCAGATCGCCACACTGGACCACCAGGGAGCCAACCAGGACCACCAGGGAGCCCACACAGGGATGCCACCCAGGGACCACCAGGGATGCCACCCTAGACCACCAGGTAAGGGGCACACAATGCCCAATAGGGATGGCACTGTGCCCATCTGTGATGCTTGCCAATGCCATCCCTATAGCTGCTGCGATACCAGTGCTGCCTATCAGTGCACACCAGCTCATCAGTGCTACCTATCAGTGCCCATCAATGCTGCCTATGAGTGCCCATCAGTGCCGCTTATCAGTGCTGCATATAAGTGCCACCTCATCAGTGCCAATCAGTACTGCCTCATCAGTGCCCTTCAATGCAGCCTCATCAGTGCCCATTAATGAAGGAGAAAATGTAATTATTTACAAAGTTTTGTGACGGAAAAAAATAAAAAAAAATTTTTGTTCAAAATTTTCGGTCTTTTTTATTTGTAGCGCAAAAAATAAAAACCCGAAAGGTGATCAAATACCACCAAAAGAAATCTCTATTTGTGGGGAAAAAATGATAAAAATTTTAGTTTTGGTACAGCTTCGCACGACAGCGCAATTGTCATTCAAAATGCAACAGTGCTGAAAGCTGAAAATTGGTCTGGTAGGGAAGTGTTCTAAGTGCCTGGTATTAAAGTGGTTAAAGGAGCACGATCCATTTTTTTTTTTTAGGTTAACAAACACTTTAACTATAGGTACAGTAAATATCTCTTAAATGTGCACCGTTTTGGAGATATTTTAGATGCAGCCAGTGACGTCACCAGCGCATGCTCACTGAAGGAACGGCATACCCATATACTGAGTCCTGTGCCATAAATGGATGCTCCTGCACACATGTGCGGGAGTGATGTCATTGCGGCTCCAGCCACACAGCCAGGGTCTGCAAACCCGGAATAAAGACCAGGGGAAGATGGAAGCACCATCAACGGTGGTAGCGGGCTGTTGGAGGTCTTCGTTCTAAGGTAAGTTTCACATAATGTGCTACTATGACATTGCCTTGCAGGTTTAAAAAAAAAAAGCCAGCTGTTTACTACTGCTTTAAGTGCTACGGTGACATGAGGTTGCGGAGAGAAACTTCAGGTTTGCGGGAGCTGAATGACATGCGAATGCTGAGGCAGGGTGACAATCAGAAATAAAGAAAACGTTTCTCTGTGCTCACAGTTGAAATCACAATAACCACTGAAGAAGTAATAGTAAGGAAAAGTTTATGTGGACATGAAAAAGTACTTATTCCTACTGGTGTGGTATGTCAGTGCTACAGTGTGATGTGGGCTGCAGTGTTATTGCTACTGGGTGACAGGACATGTATTGTCAGTGCTATGAGGTGACAGGGGGTGCAATGTCATTGCTGCAGGGTGAGCAGAACTGGCTGACAGGACATGTAGTGTCAATTTTATGAGGTGATGGGGAGTGCACTGTTATTGCTGCAGGGCAAGTGGAGCTGCAGTGTCAGTTCCCAGGGGGTGAAGTGTTAACATAGAGCCCAGTGACAGGTAGGTGTAGCGATAGGATTATAGAGTCTTGGGGGAGTAGAATCTGTGCTACAGATTGACCATGTATGTGGGGGTGCTGTGTTAGTGTTGGAAGGTATTTCGGAGGTGGTGACAGGTGTACTTTTACACTGCACAAAAATTAATGGGCTCCGAGGCTGAGGAAGAAAATAACAGGAGCCAGGTAGATAGATTCAATTGGTACTGGTGTTCCCCACACCTCCCAACAGTCCCGAATTGGGCAGGACTTTCCCACATTCACACCTCTGTCCCACGGTCCCACGATACAGGGGCTTTGTCCCACATTATGCTATTGATTGCATGTGAGGTTTTGGCACAATAGGACCTCCAACAGTGTGCACATCCAGCATAGCCAGGGATTGGCTAGCAAGCAGTCCCGATGAGAGACTTCAGCTGTCAGATTCGAGCTGTGATGTCGAGTATGGGCAGGACTGCTACCCAGACCCGCCCCTCTGTCAAACCAATGCATGAGGAAAGAGCTGGGTCAGGATCAGTGGTGTGTTCCCCTCCCTCAGGTTTTTTCAGCCTGTGTTAGCCCTGCACTCACAGGTAGCTCGCAACATTCACTTAAACATTCACTTAAACACAGAAACCCGACTTTTTGTAGTTGAAAGTGAAATGCACAGCTGTCCAATGACCACTGTGGAGGTGCACACAGCAAGAGGAGACAACCTCCGTCCAGAGTGGCTAGTCCTCCCAGGTCCCCTCCCCAACTCAAGGACTCTTGATTGTCGGTCAAGCCTGGCTGAAACGGTCAGTGTCAGGAGGAGAGGGACATCTGCTGCTGGTGCAGAGGATAGGAACTCAGAGCCAGTCCTCCCCAGCCCCCCCCCCCCCAATCTCAATGACTGATGTCCTTAAATTTCCCTCTCAAAATTGGTTCAAATGGAACTACAAGTCCCAGCATTCCATGCATCTGCCTTTTTAATACAGGAACTACAAGTCTCAGCATTCTATGTATCTATTTTTTCATACAGGAACTACAAGTCCCAGCATTCTATGTATCTACCTTTTTATACAGGAACTACAAGTCTCAGCATTCTATGTATCTATCTTTTCATACAAGAGCTGCAGGTTCCAGCATTCTATGTATTTATCTTTTTATACAGGAACTATAGGTCCCAGGATTCTATGCATCTGCCTTTTTATACAGGAACTACAAGTCCCAGCATTCTATGTATCTATCTTTTTATACAGGAACTATAGGTCCCAGGATTCTATGTATCTGCCTTTTTATACAGGAACTACAAGTCCCAGCATTCTATGTATCTATCTTTTCATACAGGAACTACAGGTCCCAGCATTCTATGTATCTCTCTTTTTACACTGGAACTACAAGTCCCAGCATTCTATGTATCCATCTTTTCATACAGGAACTACAAGTCTCAGCATTCTATATATGTATCTTTTTATACAGGAACTACAAGTATCAGCATTCTATATATGTATCTTTTTATACAGGAACTACAGGTCCCAGCATTCTATGTATCTGTCTTTTTATACAGGAACTACAAGTCCCAGCATCCTATGTATCTGCCTTTTTATACAGCAACTATAAGTCCCAGCATTCTATGATCTGCGTTTTTATACAGGAACTACAAGTCCCAGAATTCTATGTATCTGCCTTTTTATACTGGAACTACAAGTCCCAGCATTCTATGCATCTGCCTTTTATACATGAACTACAAGTCCCAGCATTCTATGCATCTGCCTTTTTATACAGGAACTACAAGTCCCAGCATTCTATGTATCTGCCTTTTTATACTGGAATTGCAAGACCCGAAATTCTAGTGTATTTGTCTTGTATACATAATACTGCAAGTCCCAGCATTCTATGTATATCTAGGAATACAGAGGTTATAGGGGGTCTGGTGTTGTCTAGGAGTATAGGGGGGTCTGGTGTTATCTAGGAGTATAGAGGGGTCTGAGGATCTATTGTGGTCTGGGGAGATATGAGGATCTATTGTGGTCTGGGGGGATATGAGGATCTGTTG
>BLSH010104574.1:0-29970 GCA_018402905.1 Glandirana rugosa | reverse complement strand
CCCCCCCCCCCCAAAAGAACCTTCTGTGTGCAGCAGCCCCCTAATACTTACCTGAGTCACCTCTTGATCCAGTGATATCCACAAGAGCCTTGCCTCTCAGGGGACTTGCACTCCTAATTGGCTTTGGCAGCAGCAGGAGCCATTGCCTCCCACTGTTGTCAATCACAACCAGTACGCCAATCAGGTTATGGAGGGGGTGGGACTGAGCCGAAACTCCGTATGTGAACACACAGAGCCGCAGCTCGGGAGTGCGTCTGTTTGGTTGCCCCCAGTCCAAACGGCAGGAGGATCTGGGTTACTTTGTACAAAACCACTGCACAGAGCAGGTAAGTATAACATGTTTGTTATTTTTTTATTTTTTAAAACAAGGCTTTAATATTGCTTTAAGATGACATGGGGCAGTCTTCTAGGGGTTAGTTTCATTCCTCTCAAACATGGGAATAGTAGGTAGCTCAGGACAATGTCATCTTCAGTAACCACAATGAGTTGGGTTCCTCTCCCTCCAACAATTTTCTGCACATGGACTCTCTCATGCTACAGAACCTGTGAAAGAAACCTAGGATTTGTGTCGTCAAGGAGAGGGACAATTACTGGTTGGCAACCTTAATCGGAAAAAGTCACAGAGCTCATTGCAGAGGATGAAAGATCTGGAGGATGCACTACAGAGGAACCTTTGTTACACATCTTTAGAGGCTGCTGCAGATGCTGCTGACTAAATATATGTGGGAACCTGTCACCCTCAAATTGAGATTTTTTTTTTTCTTGGTTGCATCCCAATCTTCTCCGTTCAACTCTGCAGGTCACAAAAATATTGGAAATGTTGCCTCCATTACCATTTCTGTTTTTTACGAGCACACCAAGCCACTTTTAGCACATCCCTCTCCCTGCCACTGTTGTAGGTTTGCTACCATAACCATCTAAAAAAATCCCATCTAAACATGGGTCCATAGCTGCTGTTTTTTGCAAAAGTAATTTTAATGAGGCACCCCTTATTTTTAGCAGCTGTTTAAAGGGGAAGTAAACCCTAATGGCTTCCCCCTTCTTCGTTGCTCTGAATTACCCTGCAATGTAAAAGCATAATAGGCTAGTATGCATTGCATACTAACCTATTATGTGACAGTTACCTGCATTGGAAGCCCGCACTGTCCCCGCTCCAGGAAGCGTCCATATTCGCCCCACTTCCTTCCGGGGCTGCGGACTCCGGCTCTGTGATTTGCCGTAGCCCTGTTATGTCACTCCCGCAGATGCGCACTGGAGCCGCCAATCGCGGCACAATGTCAGTGAAGGAACGGTACGGAGGCCGTTTCTTCACTGCACATGTGCCCTATGATGTGGACACATCACAGTACACTGCATATCTCCTAAACCATACAGGTTAGGGAGATATGCAGGGAACCTACAGGTAAGCCTTATTATAGGCTTACCTGTAGGTTAAAGTGGTTTTCATGAGTTGACAACCACTTTAACTTTATACCTAAATTTAAAAGGGGCCAACCTGTGCAGGATTTTTTTTTCGTGGGGTTACGGTGTTTGGGTTCCACCAACACCCAAGACCCAATTTTTTCACAGCTGTCTGACAGTTGCTGATTCAATCAGTGTTTTTTAAAACAGTGTCTGCAGAATTTTATCTTTCGGGTTCCAGTGTTTAGTTACCATAATAACCCAATTTTTGCAGCTGTGTGACAGTTGCAAATATGGTGCAGGGATGTGCAATCCCTATCACCTGATGCCTGGGACATGCAGTTTTGGGTGTCGAGCAAGAGGTTTCTTACACTTAGCCCTGCTGCAGGCAAGCAGCAGGGTTTAGAGCCAATGGTCAGCTCTCTTGTAAAATTAATCAGAGCGGCTAACTAGCCGCTGGAACGATTTTACAAGAAGCTGGAGGGGATGTGTCCTGAGGTTTGCAGGGCAGCCATGTAATTGTTAACAAGCACTGACCTGGTGGTCGGGGCTGCAAGTTCCATGCACTGTTCCAGGGGAGGCGTCCGATCCACAGCGGCAGACCGAGATCCTCACTACTCGTCCTTTCAGGGCTACAGAGAAGATGGTGGAAGCCATTTTGTCCTGTGCTGGTAAGTCACCAGGGAGGAGACTGTATGCAGGGAAGCAGGTCAGGGACACCTGCAGACACTGGCCCTAAAGTAAGAAAGAGGCAAATGGGGGTTCATCTTTTCTTACTCCCTGGTGTAGGGGGCAACAGGGGTTTTTAGTTGATTCTCTGTACTATTCACAGACCAGCAGAGCTGATCTGGGGAGTCTGGCTGTGTGTGTATCCCTCTTTTCCCTATTGGTGGTGGGGCTTCATTTGGGTCTCCCTAGGTGGCTGGGTGCTGGTCATAGGGTGATCATCTGCACCCTGTCTCTCCTTGTAAAAGGCTCATACCACCTTGTGTCATCTCCTTGTGGGACAAGGGATGGGAGCAAAAGGGGAACTGCCTAAGGTACAGATGCATAGCCTGCAAGTACAGGTTATCTACTGCCTGGACATCAGCTCCAGTGCTGCAACACTCTTTAAAAGGATTCCTAGAGAGCATTGATTAAGGAATGACAAACATTGTCTTGGTTTTCACGAAGCTTCCTTCTCCGTCGGTGGAAAAGCACCCTAAGGGGAGCTCTCCCTTACTCACTGTCAGAGAAATGGTAATGAAGATCCAAACGATCGTTCCAATAGAAATCGGAACGTTTGTTGCAATCGGAACGATCGTACGCAGGTACGCATGTGCAACAATTCGGGACATCGCAGGCGCAATCAGGGCGCTCAGCGCGTCCAATGAACACGGAGGGCACCCTATTTAAGGCAGCCCCTGACTGTAGCAAACCGCTGGATCGTCTTCAGTCTCTCTTGCACCTGCACCAGTATACTGTTCCTGTGATTCCTGTTGTGACCCGGCTTGCCCTTTGGACCTGCTATTGCTCTGCTCCCTTGGCTTTTGATCCTGGCTCTGTTCCTGACTTCAGCTTGCCTTCTCCAGTGCTTGAACCTCGGCCTGCTAACGGACTTTGCCACTGATCTCCTGTGATTGACCCCTGGCTTGCTTAACGGACTTTGCTACTGATCTCTTGTGATTGACCCCTGGCTTGCTTAATGGATTGCTACTGGTCTTCTATATCCCGCTTCTGATCACCTGTGTATGACCCGGCCTGTTCTGATTACTCTGTTCCGGTTACCAGCTCCACCTGCAGTACAGACGTGCACCCCAGCCAGGCGTTTATCGCTGTTCCGGTCAAGTCTTCACCCGCTGTTGGTAACCCGTGCTTCTCTACGCACCGTACCTCCTGTATCATCCTCAGGGGTATACTGCGTTTAGCCGCAAGGGGGTCCCTCTCAGTATTTCGGCTTCAGGATCAGGTACCTTTCGTGACCGTACGATCCAGCCATGTCAGAAGCCGACAGAGGTGGCTCTCCGCTCGAGGCCCTATGTCAGCAAGTTACGGTCTTGACCCAAGCAGTTCAGGGGCTACAAGAGGGGACTTCCAGTTAGAGGGTCGCTTCCAGCACCTGACTGTTACATCCACTCCTGCCGATGCAAGTGCACCCTCAACAAGCTCATCCACAGCTTCTTCACCATAAGGGAACCCTACAATGCCTGTACTCTCTCCAGCTCCCGAACCCAGGGTGCCGACTCCGGAGCGATTTCTGGGCAATCGGAAAAAGTTCAAGGCCTTCAAGAATGCCTGTCTCCTGTACCTGGCCCAGCAACCAAGGACATTTTCCACTGAGACCGTCAAAGTGGGATTCATTATTTCCTTGCTATCTGAGGAACCCCAGGCCTGGACACATAACCTACTGGACCAGAAGAGCCTCTCACTGGACTCTGTTGACACTTTCTTTGAGGCTATGGCCCAGTTGTATGATGACCCCCAGCGTACCACCACCGCTGAGGCTGCCCTGCATACCCTGCTCCAGGGCAAACGCCCTGTTGAAGTTTACACAGTGGACTTCCAGAGATGGTCTGCAGACACCGGGTGGAATGAGGCCGCTCTTAAATATCAATTCCGGCAGGAGCTCTCAGAGACTCTTAAAGATGAGCTGGCCAGAGTTGAAACTCCCACTACCTTGAAAAGGCCTGATCCAGCTATCCATCAAACATGACAGGCGCCTGCGGGAGCGACGGTCTGAGCGACTTCACACCTCTCCACCCTCCTGGATGCTTCCCAATGTTGTTCCTGCTCCTCCTCCTGGTCTGAATACATCCATTGCCTCTGAAGTCGAACCAATGCAGCTGGGTGTGATCCGCTCTCCACTCAGTCCGGAGGAGAAGCAACGTCGCCGACGGGCCAACCTGTGTCTCTACTGTGGGGGTGCCGGTCACTACTTGCTCCGCTGTCCAGTAAGACCTAGTAAATCGCCCCCACACCATGTAATGAACTTTCAAGTCGCTGGTCCTTCCCTGTCTCACCTTGTCCTTTCTGTCACCCTACAGGTGGTGGGAGAGGAGGCCCGGCTTCTGGCGATTATTGACTCCGGGGCCTGCAGCTGCTTTCTGAACTGTACGCTGGCAGAAAGACTCCGCATCCCTCTTCACAACAAGCAGCAGCTCCAGGTCCGCCTCGCTGATGGTTCTCTACCCTGTTTGGGACCCGTTACGCAAGAGACCAAGCCCATCTTCACCACTACCGACTCGGGTCATCAAGAGTTCCTACACTTTGACATTATCAGCTCCCCCATGTTTCCCATCATTCTGAGACTTCCTTGGCTACAGGCCCATGATCCTCAAATAAACTGGTCCAATAAAGAAGTCTTGTTCTCCTCTACCTACTGTTCCCAGCACTGTTTTGTTCATGTTCCCAAAAGACCCGCCACATGTCTAGCCATTCAGTCCAGCATTCACCCAGAGGTTCCGGTAGAGTATCAAGAGTTAATGGATGTTTTTGATAAGCAGGGAGCTGACACATTACCACCCCATCGGCCCTATGACTGCCCAATTGAACTGCTACCCGGGGCAGATATCCCATTTGGATGAATATTTCCCTTGTCAGAAGTTGAAATGGAGGCCCTATGGGATTACATCGATGAGAATCTGGAGAAAGGGTTTATTCATCCCTCCTCATCCCCAGCAGGGGCTGGTATCTTTTTTGTGGAGAAAAAAGATGGCACCCTTCGACCCTGTGTGGACTATAGAGACCTTAACAAAATCACAGTGAAGAACCGCTACCCCCTTCCACTCATCCCAGAACTTTTTCAAAGGGGCCGGACAGCTCAGATCTTCACTAAACTGGATCTACGAGGAGGAAATTTTTTCATCAGCATCTAATTAAATATGGTTTGATATCAAGGGTTTTAATTGTAAACAAGTGGAGGTGACGTCCTTGGCGGCCGTCTTTTTAAAGTATTTTTTGCTATTATCTGCTTTGAAAACGTTCTTTGCAGACAGCTATGTCTTCCACGGTAGCTCATCCAATCACTTGATGGTCTCTGGGAGATTGATCCTCCCTCAGGGTATATAATGTTTGGCTGGATCCGGAAATGATGTCCGTTGATGACGCCTGTGGGCGGGTGAAACGCGTTGACGCAATTTCCGGTTTGAGGGTGCCGTGGACGTCATTTCCTGTTGTTGGAACGCACGCTGTGAGCGGCGTCCATACATTGTAACAAGCGGATTTTTAAAGCTCATCTTGTAAGTAACTTTTTATCTTGCACAATTAAACGAGCCAAATAGTACTTCACTATTGTTGGATTCTTTTTTCTTCCACAACACATGGTTGTTTATCGGTGATCATATGAGACACTACTCTGGACAACATCAGCCCATGGTCATCTGATTGCATTCAGCGTTACCTGATCCCCAGACTGAAAAGCTGGGGGTCATGGTGTTGTGGTGAGTAGGATTCCTTGGGGGATTTTCTCTCCCCCCTACACGTGTGGAGCACATTGGCACTTTGAAGAATTTTTTTCAGCAACACAGCACACTTTGTCACTTTATTGCGGACTATTGTATCACTATGAATTTTTAATCAATCAGCACTTTATCATATGTTATCATATGACATATGGATTATTTTCTGGTCTGTTTTGTTTGTACTTATTTCCATTATATAATTTTGATGTGCTAGTGCTACAGTAACCTTTTTTCTTAGATTTTATGAGTGTTATTCACTCAATGTGTAGCAGCTGCATTTAATCACTAGGGATTTCTTATCCATTAGCGCAAACTTTTTTCCTAACAGTCTGTCTACTGTCAGTGTACACCAACACAGTGCACAGCCCCCCCAATAAAGAGAGCCTGTCACCTGCGCTGTCACACAGCCCGTCAGGATCTGTCACAGCCATCAGGATCTGTCACAGACTGTTAGGATCTGTCATAGCTGTCAGGATCTGTCACAGCCCATCAGTCACAGGCCGTCAGCATCTGTCACAGCCCATCAGTCACACAGGCCCACCACCAGTACCACCATCAATACTGCCATCAGTACTCTCATCAATAACGTCACACAGGCCCACCATCAGGTCTGAGAGAGTTTACACACCTGAGGAGGCATATGAGGTCCTTGCTATATCGGATGACGAGAGCAGCGGGGAGCTCTCATCATCTGATTCTGGTTTGGAATACAAGCCAGTAGAGGGTAGCGGATCGGAGTCAGAGTCAGAGGAATAAACAGCCCCCCCTCCTAGAAGAATTAGAAGATCAGGCCCAATATCTGAAGACCTGCCTTCCACCAGCAGACTCCAGGAAGAGGAGCCCAGTAACTAGTACTGGAATTAGACGCCCAGCCTGAGGAATCCAGTCTTACCTTTCTGATGCCCTGGAAAACCCCTTATGGTTGCCCACCAGCTCAGGGTTGCTAGAATCCCCCCTTTCACCGCGCAACCAGGTGTGCAGCGCAACACCACAAATTTCACACAATTTGATTATTTTTGTTTATTATTCCCTGAGGATTTTCTGCATAATATTGTGGACCTGATTCCTCCTATGCCCGTTTGTTCCATTGGTATCGTCTCACGCTAGAAGAATTTAAATTATTTTTGGGCCCTACTTTTAATATGAGGCTTATAAAGAAAAATGAACACCATGCCTATTGGTCCATCAACCCCATCCACCACATGCCAATATACTCTGCGGTTATGTCTAGGACACGATACAATACAATTATGCGTTTCCTGCATTTCAACGATAATGCGCAGTGCTCTCCCTGAAATCACCCCAACCACGACAAACTCTACAAGATACGGCCCCTAATCAATTACTTTTCCCAGAGATTTGCAGAAGTGTTCATCCCCGATAAAAACATATGTGTGGATGAATCCCTCATACATTTCACTGGCCGGCTGCAGTTCAAGCAGTACATACCAAGCAAGAGAGCCAGGTATGGGTTAAAACTGAACAAATTGTGTGATCGAGCCACTGAATACATGTACACCTTCCGTATATGTGAAGGAAAAGACTCCCAGCTCCAGCCCCAGGATTGCCCCACATATATTGGAACCAGTGGGAAGATTTTCTGGGAGGTGGCATACCCCCTGTTTGGAAAAGGATACCATTTATATGTTGATAATTATTCTACCAGCTTACCCCTATTTCGTCACCCTTACCACAAAGACATCCTGGCGTGCGGCACCTTAAAAAAAAACGGAAGGGCTTCCCACAAAATTTGTTGACACAAGGGCTAAACAGGGAATCTGCCTTTATGAGAAATGAGGAAGTGTTGGTGATGAAGTGGAGAGACAAGAAAGACGTTCACATCCTCTCTACCATCCACAACGACACCTTGGTGGAGGTTCAGAGAAGACGCAGCCCTGTTGTAAAGCCTTAATGTGTCCAAGACTATAATATATTCATGGCGGGGGGGATGGATTTAAATGACCAGATGATGCAGCCCTATCTGTCAACCCGAAAGTCCCATTACTGGTACAAGAAGGTGGTGTTTCATCTTTTACACATGGCCCTGTACAAATCATTTGTCCGCTTCCAAAAATCATCCCAAAACCAACCCATCACCTACCTCAAATATATTTTGACAATCTTGTCATTGCCCTCATTTACCAACAAGGAGCCGCCCCAGGAAACATTCGCTCTGATAGTGTAAGCTGGCTTTATGAGCAACATTTTCCCTACAACACCCCCCCCCCCCCCACACAGAATCTGGAAGAAGACGCCAGAGGAAATGTTGTGTTTGCAGCAGAAGAGGAATTAGAAATGATGCAAGTTTCTATTGCCCCAATTGTCCCTCCCAACCTGGCCTGTGCATCGGAGATTGTTTCAAAATTTATCACACATTTGTCAGATATTAGTTCCCCTTATTTTTAAGATTGTAATTTCCCTGTTTCAACCTTTTGGGATCATTTGCCTGCTACTACGTTTTTACCTTCCACGTTAACTGAGCTTGGCCTGTTTACCGACGATGCCTTTGCCTGCCGTTTTAAACCATGTTTCTGACTTCCATGTGCACTCACCTCAGCCTGTTAATTGACCATGTATTTTGCCTGCCACTTGGACTGATCTTTTGCCCTTCTACTTTAGTACACAGGGGTCTTACATATGTGAGGGGCTCCAGAAAAGGGTTCTGAGCAGAGAATACTAGTTTTTGGTTTTCTGTGTTCCCAGAACAGGGTCTGGTTTCTCGGAGGCTTCAAAGATATTTGGGTGAGAGAAACCTCTTCCCCTGTCCCCCTGGCCCTAAGCTTGATGGTCCTTCCTGCTGGCTGGACCAATAGTTTGACTGTGCTGACCATATTGCTGCCTGTAATGATCCAGGACTTTATGGACCATGTTTCTTCCTGCTGCCTGGATCAATACTTTGGCTGTGCTCACCATATTGCTGCCTGTAATGACCCAGGACTTTATGGAACATGTTTCTTCCTGCTGCCTGGACCAATATTTTGGCTGTGCTGACCATATTGCTGCCTGTAATGACCCAGGACTTTATGGACCATGTTTCTTCCTGCTGCCTGGACCAATACTTTGACTGTGCTGACCATATCTCTGCCTACTGCCTCTACTGATTATGGATAGTATTTCTGCCTGGATATCTCTGCCTGCTACCTGGACCAATGCTTTGTCTGTGCTGACAGTATCTCTGCCTGTACTAACTATGGACAATATTCCTGCCTGCTGCCTGGACCGGTGCTCTCTAAAACCACAGGTAATATTTTGTTATTTGGTATGTTATGCTATGTGTTAGAAATATGAAGGGCCTTCAAAAATATGATCGGTAGTCAGAAAATTATATGTGTAATTTATGCTCCTAGAACGCTTGAAGGTTTAACCGTTTAAAAGACTCAGTATGCCTCATAGATTATACGTTGGGGTGTTAGCTCTCCAAAATGGGGTTTTGTTGGTAATTCCATTTTCCTGGTGCTCCAGGACCTTCAAAAGTGTAATAGGTGGTTGAGAAATGAGATGTGCAATTTATGCTTGTAGAACGCCTGAAGGTGCTACGTCAATGTTGGGCCTCTGTATGTGGCCAGGCTGTGAAAATGTCCCACACATGTGATATTGCTCAGGAGGAGTAGTAGAATGTGTTTTGGGGTGTAATTTGTGGTATGCATATGCCATGTGAGAGAAATAACCTGTTACAATGACAATTTTGTGAAAAAAATATCGTCATTTTGCAAAGAATTGTGGGAAAAAATTAAACCGTGAAAAAACTCACCATGCCTCTTACTAAATACCTTGGAATGTCTACTTTCTAAAAAGGGGTAATTTGGGGGGTATTTGTACTTTCCTGGCTTGTTAGGGTCTCAAGAAATGAGATAGGCCTTAAGTACATCAGGTGTGATCAATTTTCAGTGATTTGCACCATAGCTTGTAGACTCTATAACTTTCACACAGACTAAATAATATCCACTAATTTGAATTATTTTTACCAAAGATATGTAACAGTATACATTTTGGCCCAAATTTATGAAGAAAAATTACTTTTTTTGCAAAGTTTTACAGTAGAAATGAAAAAAAGTGTTTTTTTTGCAAAATTTTTGCTTTTTTTTCGCTTATATTGCAAAAAATAACCCAGCGCTGATTAAATACCACCAAAACAAAGCTCTATTTGTGAGAAAACCATGATAAAAATTTTGTTTGGATACATTGTAGCATGACTGAGTAATTGTCACACAAATTGTGAGAGCCCTGAAAGCTGAAAATTGGTCTGGGCGGGAAGTGGTATAAGTGCCTGGTATTGAAGTGGTTAAATATGCTGCATATACATGTTTAGGTATGTCTAAAGAGTTCAGTGAATGGTATTGGAAAACAAACAAAACTGAACATACAAACAAATTACATTTATTGGCCAAAATAATCAACATCCTTCACAACACAACATCGATCGCAGAATCGATGTCACACATTTTTGGATGATGCCATCATTGTCGAAGAATGCGATCAACATTGTTTTGACCTTGGACAGGCAACTCTTTTTGGGTTGGGGAAGACGGTGAATGCCATTACATCTATTGCCGCTTGGATTCCAGACCGAACTGGTAACACCAGGTCTCATCCCCTGTAATGATGGCTCACAGAAAGGATGGATCCAGGTCACACATGGTAATGAAATCTCCAGAGGTTTCCATCTGTTTTGCTTTCTGTTTGTCTGTCAGTTTGTGCAGCACAAACCTGGAACAGATCTCCCCCTTACTCAAATCATCACTGACGATGGTGCGCAATATGTCCTTGCTAATGCCCAATTCCTCTGCCACCAATCGTAGAGTCAGTCACCGATGTCGTGCCACCATTTGTCACACTCACTCCATCATGTCTGGGGTTCTGCTTGTCGATGGCTGACCAGGGCGTGGCTCTTCCTCAGTAGTTTCCTTCCCATTGTGTTTGCACCAGTCATAAACACATTTTCTGCTTGTGGCTTCCATCCTGCGCACTTGCACTAACATTTTCATGCATCTCTGTTGCCGTTTTCTCACATTTGTAGCAGGACTTGATGTTCATTCGTTGCTCCATTGCACTATGACCCTACCACTCAAACTGACTACGTTTGATTGCTGGCAGTGGGTTTACCCTGATGGTCACGTTTACTCCACACTAGGTGGCGCTTCTCGGCGTGTCTCTGGATAGTCATATGCATGAGTGCGCACCTGGCCCATTGTTGTTGTTGAGATATCAGACCATTCACCAAACTTTTTAGACACACCTCGTATTAGATGCCACACAGCTCAATATTGTATTCTCTGCTGTACACTATATAGGTGGTCCCCTAGTTACAAACATCCGACTTACGAACGACTCCTACTTACAAATGACTCCTACTTCCAAATGGAGGTAGACAACAGGAAGTGAGAGGAAATCTCCCCCTAGGAAGGGAAATTCACTCCTGTAAGAGTTATTATGGGAAAAAGGTGTCTCCATTGATGCTTTATCACAAATCCTTGTTTCCACAACAACCCAAAATATTCAAAATCCAATTATCATTGGGACAGGAAGTGAGGTGAAATCTTCTGAACAGAAACATAGACAGCAAAACAAACATTACAGGGGTGTTACCCCTTCCCTATGCTATCAAAAAAGCTTAAAAATAGTTTTTTGGCTGAAGCTACACTTAGAAAATATATCTGTTCCGACTTACATACAAATTCAACTTAAGAACAAACCTACAGTCCCTATCTTGTTTGTTACCCGGGAAGTGCCTGTATACCCCACATTTCTAGGCTTTACTGTATACTCTACCACACTACTGTGTGTTGTCACAAATCAGGCCCACCAGTTTCCATTCATGGTTATGGACCCTTCTCTGCTCAAATGGACATACTGTTGCTATTTAGTTAGAATGTGACCAATTGAGATAACTTTGCTAAATAGTTACAATCAGAATTAGATAACATGTATAAAAGTATTAATTCCAATACAAAGGTTCATTTGAAAGATTTACATGCATTGTCCAGAAAACATAATCTGTGATGTGTTAAAACATTTGCTTTCGCTTGTACCTGAAAACGATAGGAACAAGAAAACGTTGTTTCAATTGTTGCCACTGGATGGCAGTAGAGATTGCAGTTTCCTAGTAATTCTTGTCTATTTAGGTTGCATTGTGAACCCAAAACATTTAATAAACAATAGGCCACCGTTATAAAGGTGATAACAGCGAAACGTATAATTACTGATTTGAGGCAAAAGGCAAGCAGAGCAGAGTTTTACATGCAGTGCTGCAAAATGTGTCCTGTCTGCCTAGAGCAGTGGTTCTCAACTCCGGTCCTCGGGACCCACTAACAGGCTAGATTTTAAGTATTACCTGGGGAAAAGCAGACTAGAATACTGCAATCACTAAGCAGCAAATGATATCACCTGTGATGTATTTCAGTTATCCTGCCATCCTGGCCTGTTAGTGGGTCCCGAGGACAGGAGTTGAGAACCACTGGCCTAGAGTCAATTTTCAGCTAGTATGATTTCATAGCTCCCAACTGTCCCTGATTTCGAGGGACTGTCTCTGATTTGGAACAATGTCCCTCCGTCCCTCATTGCTCTTCATTTGTCCCGATCTATAAAGTTGTATACAAAATGCACCATTTATCTTTCAAAAAGTGTTTCCCAGTGCTAAACCTTTCATCCAATTTCTTAATTGCTGAATTTGTAAATTTCAAAAGCAAGTATAAAGGAATAGAAGTGGTAAAAAAAAGCATTTGTGGGTTTAACTAATCACTTTTTTTGTATAATTCTCATTTATTTAAGGCAGCGTATCCTATGCCTTCATACTTTTGCTAATAGGTGTCCCTCCCTCCTATCTCAAAAAGTTGGGAGGTGTTTGATTTAGATGTGTTTTTTAGGCCTCGAGCACATGCCTGAGAGCCACAGCTGCAGTGTAATGCTGCCCATAGTAATGCCCTAAGCAGGTATACGTGTTGTACTCTAGTAAACTTGTTCACTGCTGTAAATCCCTAAACACAGCTTTTGTGCATCTAGGCATTTACACCCGTGCACAATTTTACATATACAGTGGGGGAGATTTACTAAAACTGGTGCACCCAGGATCTGGTGAAGTTGTGCATGGTAGCCAAATAAAAAAAAAAACAAAACAAACAATTTCTCCAGCTCTCAAAAGGACAGTCACCAGTCCAAGATAGACGCACGGTCTATGCAATCACAGGGGAAATGCTTTAGCGGTGCAGCACTCCTCAGACAGGGGTATCCAACCAAAAAGCTGCAAAAGAACATACAAGGGGCGCAAATGCCTAGTGCATTACGCAAGGTTTATTAAAGAAACCAAATTTCCAAAATGGCGGCAGATGACCACACAATTGCTGATGTCGGCAGGTTAATGCGTTTTGGGGGCAGATCCCCTTCCTCGGAGCTCTAACAAACGTGTTAGCCTGCTGACATTGCCAATTGTGTGGTCATCCGCGGTCACGATTATTGACCATCAGAGAGCGTCTTGCACATTACTTCTGTTGTTTGGGTATTAATGTGGCTATTTGGTTTCTCCAATAAAGCTTGGGTAATGCACTAGGTGTTTGTGCCCCCTGTGTGTTCTTTTGCAGTTTCTAACTTCAGCATGTTCAATTAAGCTTTGACAGTAAGGCTGGGTTCACACTTTAGGCCCGAACACACAGTGTGACGGTCGTACAAAAACTGTGGCAGAAAAGCTTGTTGTACATTCATCCAACCGTTAGTACGCACAATTAGAACAGCCGACGTGCGATGGTAGTACAACAAAAGTTGGATGAGCAGACTAGAAAACTTTTGTTGTACAACAAGCGGTCGTATGACTGTTGTACCGTGTGTACAGAGAAGTTGGGCCAACAAGTTGTACTGTGCAAAACACGCATGCTCAGAAGTCAGGAACTCCCGGAAGTGTCAGTTCGTGTAAACCTACATTCCTAATTCACAAATCACATGCACCTGAACTCCGCTTTATACGCTCGTAACACGTCACCACGTTAGGCTTAGTTGTACAATTGCGAGACACAACAGCCAACCTACAATTTTGGATGTCCGGTCATACGACCGTTGCACCGTGTGCACGAGGCTTTAGTGCGGACACGGCTGACAGCAGGGGTCCGGGGCGTCCCTGTTCTCTGTTTCGGCCCGAATTAGGTCCAAATTTTTGGCTAAATTCGGACCTGAAACAGAGTCAAAGACGCACAGGACACCTGTGCAATCTGCTCCGCAGCCACCACAGAGATGTGAGAGCCGGTCACAGTCTCCTGTAATGCGAATTGGAATGCGGGGGAAACCTGCATACAATTCGCAATAGTGTGAGCCCAGCCTAAAAGCTGGAAACTGATTGGCTTCTGTGCACAGCTGCACCAGATTCTGGGCGAAATTCCTCTTGGGTTTTACTGCTAGCCATAACTTCCTGTTCTGCTGACAACAATTTCAACAGACAGGAAGCTAGGGTAAATCTCCAGTGACAGTGCAGACAATAAATACATTTTTATTTATGGTAGAGTATGGGAAGGATAGAACCCCTGTCATTTCTTTATTGCTGTCTGTGTCCATTTTGCTGATTTTCCTCTCACTTCCTGTCTAATAAGTTCCCAACCCATCATGACTGCAGATTGCAGCACACACCACATGTGCAGGACCTGACAGTGAAGATTTGCCCAGCAGACCACACAGCAAAATCTCAGCAATGTTTTTTTTTTTTTTCCTTTTAACAATAACAAAAAAAAAAAATGAATACCTTTTTTCCTTGTGTCTTCAAACTGGTCCATCGCAGGTCCCCGTCTCTCTCTTATTCTTTAGTAGTGGGTGGATATGAAATGCTGGGAATTATGCAACCCAGAACAGGAGTGGTGGCATATCACTGGATGGGTAAGTCCGCAGGGCACAGGGCTGAAGAGTAGGTAAGCATAGCAGTTGAAGCCCCCTTTTGCCTAAACTGGAATTGGGCTTTAATATATGTAGTAGATGCCAAGTCTGAGGATATTCATGTATGTACACCTGGTAACATCACAATGGAAACTTTGCAAAAGTAAGGAATCCAATGATGGAAATGATCCATAAAACCAATGCCATGACCATACTGCAAATTATACAACATGGTATACAGAGTCATTATTTATTCCCAGTACCAGTTTGAGCCAGAGAGGATTCTTCTACAGATTATACTTTACATCCATATCCCAAGCCATTTTTATTGGCAAATAGCATATTCAGTTTGTGGTGCTCATATACAGTTTAGTTCCGCTTTAAATTGCAGCTGACCAATTCTTAGATATGGTGGATGCATTTGATTATATTTTTTTAAGGTTTTCACTCCTTTATTTCACCTGGTGATCTGGCCAGTAAGTCAGTAATTTTTCAATTTACTTTAACAGAACAAGCAAACCAGGAAATGTAGCAGTTAGAGCAGGGGTAGGCAACCTTTGAGAGATGGAGATCTACCTGGACAACATTGAAGAGATTAAACGATCACTGGGGTGCAGCGCCCCCCCCCCCTTTTTTTTTCAAATAAGCCCCCCCAATTAAAACACTGGGTCAGTAGTATGTATGGCAATGTACAGAGGTCAGTAAGATGTAGGTCAGCGTACAGAGGTCAGTAGTAGGTGGAGCAGTTTACAGAGGTCAGTAGTAGGTAGTACTGGGGTCAGGGGAGCATGGTGCAGAGGGGTCAGGAGGGTACAGTGGGATCCGGACAGCTGGGCATGGTGCTGGGGCATTAGAAGGGCTGGAGTGTCAGGAGGGCATGGTGCTGGGGCATCAGGAGTGCTGGGTGATCTGGGAGTTGGAGGGGCTGTTTTCCGTCCCTCTCCAACATGTTGCCACATTTTTGGTAACCACACATTATGCTTATTTTCTTTTTCTGTTTTTCTCTCATATCCTCTCCTACCCATTTTTAACATTCGCCATACTACCCTAGCCATATAATGTTGGGTCCCTGCATCGTCTTCCGCTATAGATTTGATGGTGTTATACTCACAACTTGTTTGCAGAACCCTATAGAAGTCCTATAGCAGACTTGACAGTTTCTTTTTTTTTGGGAATGTTTATGTCTACATTGTTATTTTTGTATCTCTTGTACATGAGTGCTGGATGTCTGGAGAGCATCAACAGGGCTGGCTGTCAGGAGGGCATTAGGGTGGGTGGGTGCCAGGAGGGCATTAAGGTGGGTGGGTGCCAGGAGGGCATCAAGGGGTTGGGTGTCAGGAAGGCATCAAAGAGTTGGGTATCAGGAAGGCATCAAGGGGTTGGGTGTCAGGAGGGCATCAGGGGGTTGGGTGTCAGGAGGGAATCAAGGGGTTGGGTATCAGGAGGGCATCAAGGGGCTGGATATCAGGATGGCATCAGGGAGGTGGGTGTCAGGAGGACTGGGGCATTAGGAGGGCTGGGGTGTATGGAGAGCACAGAATTTTTTTCAATGCAGAGTGGCTCAGGGAAGGTGAAAACCTACATGTCCTGAAGTCAATTCGCTATCACCTTCCAACCTGGTATCACCCACAAGGCCCTTGGATCGGGGAGGAGGGCCGGTGCGGAGGACCGAAGAAGAGCTAGAGCTTGGGCATGCTCAGAGAAGAGCCGAACCCGCCCGAGCGATTCCAGAGGCTTCCCCCACCCCGCAGTTGCACGTATGCAAGGGGCAGGGGCTTCTTCCGCAGCCTAGGATTTGGTGCCTGTGCCGCACATGCACAGAGCTCAGGAGAAGACCGGGCGGCAACACTGGGACGTGTTCGCGAGCTACCTGTCACCTGTCAGCGGTCGACAGGTAGCTTGCGATCGACGGGTAGCCAATCCCTGAGTCAGAGGGTTGGACAAATCATTTAACACTGACAGGGGTGCTTACAATGGTCAACTTTTTATTCATTTATGTAAAACCTTTATCCCAAAAGAAAAAGCTGTTTGCTGTAAATGCTTATAAAGCGTTAGCTGGAGTTTGACTTCAATTTGTTAGTCAAGTCCATCTGTTGAACACTCACGAGACTGGCAATGCTGCTGTCCAAATGTGCCCCTTTGCTCCTTCCTCCAGGATGGGAACACTCTAATACAGTAGGTGTGTTAATAGCCAGATTACCAGGGGAAAATAAAGGAAAAAAGCCTTAAAAAAGAAAACTATTGCAACCACCACATCTAAGCATTGCTAAGCTGCAATATTTGACATTTTTTGTGTTTAATACCACTTTAATTGATACCATTTATTTATTATCATTCTTCAACATTATTCATTCTTTCTTTAACAAGATGATTGAACGAGCTAAGTAAAGCGAGCTGTTTAAGGTTAAAAATACTTGTGTTATTCTGCTTCATGTGTTTCAAAGAACAATTACCTACAGTGTTACAGTACTTTTCACGTAGAGCCTTGGCTCTACCATATACTTAGCTTCCTAGAAGATAATGGGAGTTGATGCCAGCAAATCCATTGGATTACAATGCACTCTTGATTTGTCAGCTGCTGTCACAAAGAGCCGTGTAGGTGCTGTGCGGCTGAAAAAATAATCAATGTAGGCAACTCCTGTCATTTGGATCATCTTAAATCTTTTCACATTAAGGAAAAATCTTTCAGTTGCATATCTGTTTCCAAATGTTAGTTTTTAATTCAGGCAATGATTTGATGATTGTGAGCATGTCATTGTTTGAAAACATTATTAGAAAAAAAAAATTTAAAACATTATAATTTGGACCTGATTTGATGCCTCGAGGATTTCACACCCTAATAGGGGAAGAAGCATGAATGAATTCAAAATTTGCAGTATATTAGAAGAAATGTCACTAATGCAAGGATGCTGCTCTATTATTAAAGTTTGTTCTAAAGGCAGAAGGTTTTTACCTTAATGCATTCTATAAATTAAGATAAAAAAAAGCATGCAGCTACTCCCCAGCGGGCTCAGGTAAGTATAAGGGGGACTTATAGTCACCTGGGCCTGATATCGATCCATCGCTGTGCACAAGAGCAGCGGCATTCTCTGCTCTCTCCCTGCTTATTGGCTCAGAGGCAGCAGTGGGAGCCATTCAGTCACAGCCAGTGATGAGGGAGTGGTTGGCGGGCAGAGAAACACTCTGTGTTTCAATGGACACATGAAGCGCAGCTCGGGACCAAGCCCACACAAGTGCCTCCATAGCAAGTGGCCTGCTATGGGGGCAGTGGGGTGGGGCCAGGAATGCCGGCGGGGGACCCGAGAGGAGGAGGATCAGGGCCGCTCTGTGCAAAACCATTGTATTGAACAAGTATAACATATTTGTTATTTAAAACTAAAATTTGGCCTAATTACTTTAATCCAGATGCAGATCTGGATTTTACTTCACTCTGAATTTGAGTATTTTTGTTTGTTTTGGGTCAGTACATGTTGCTAGGTCTCTTCCAGGAGCAGAGCTCCAGCACTATAAGATCTAAACACTTACTGGGACCTTGTTGTGACTCTGGGGTCTTCAGGACCTAAAAGAACCTGACTGCTGGACAGATAATAGGAATTGTAGTCAGAGTCTTCACTTGGAAATGTGATAACCTTTACAACCAAGCCCTGAGGTGTGATCTTGATCTAGCTGGTCAGTACATCTAAAATAGAGTATACCTTGAATGTATGTACAGTATCTCACAAAAGTGAGTACACCCATCACATTTTTGTAAATATTTTATTCTATCTTTTCATGTGACAACACTGAAGAAATGACACTTTGCTACAATGTAAAGTAGTGAGTGTACAGCTTGTATAACAGTGTAAATTTGCTGTCCCCTTAAAATAACAACACACAGCCATTAATGTCTAAACCGCTGGCAACAAAAGTGAGTGCAGCCCTAAGTGAACATATCCAAATTGGGCCCAAAGTGTCAATATTTTGTGTGGCCACCATTATTTTCCAGCACTGTCTTAACCCTCTTGGGCATGGTGTTCACCAGAGCTTCACAGGTTTCCACTGGAGTCCTCTTCCACTCCTCCATGATGACATCACTGAGCTAGTGAATGTTAGAGACCTTGCGCTCCTCCACCTTCCATTTGAGGATGCCCCACAGATGCTCAATAGGGTTTAGGTCTGGAGACATGCTTGGCCAGTCCATCACCTTTACCCTCTTTAGCAAGGCAGTTGTTGTCTTGGAGGTGTGTTTGTGGTCGTTATCATGTTGGAATACTGCCCTGTGTCCCAGTCTCCGAAGGGAGGGGATCGTGCTGTGCTTCAGTATGTCACAGTACATGTTGGCATTTATGAACTGTAGCTCCCTAGTGCTGGCAGCAATCATGCAGCCCCAGACCATGACACTCCCACCACCATGCTTGACTGTAGGCAAGACACACTTGCCTTTGTACTCCTCACCTGGTTTCCGCCACACATGCTTGACACCATCTGAGCCAAATACATTTATCTTAGTCTCATCAGACCACAGGACATGGTTCCAGTAATGCATGTTCTTAGTCTGCTTGTCTTCAGCAAATTGTTTGTGGGCTTTCTTATGCATCATCTTTAGAAGAGGCTTCCTTCATGGACAACAGCCATGCAGACCAATTTGATGCAGTGTGCAGCATATGGTCTGAGCAATGACAGGTTGACCCCCCACCCCTTCAACCTCTGCAGCAATGCTGGCAGGACTCATACAGTATCTCACAAAAGTGAGTACACCCCTCACATTTTTGTAAATATTTTATTATATCTTTTCATGTGACAGCACTGAAGAAATTACACTTTGCTACAATGTAAAGTAGTGAGTGTAGAGCTTGTATAACTGTGTAAATTTGCTGTCCCCTCAAAATAACTCAACACACAGCCATTAATGTCTAAACCGCTGGCAACAAAAGTGAGTACACCCCTAAGTGAAAATGTCCAAATTGGGCCCAATTAGCCATTTTCCCTCCCCAGTGTAATGTGACTTGTTAGTGTTACAAAGTCTCAGGTGTGAATGGGGAGCAGGTGTGTTAAATTTGGTGTTATCGCTCTCGACCATACAGCAGTTTAACAGGACAGGTTCCACTCAGAATAGGCCTCGCCATGGTCGACCAAAGAAATTGAGTGCACGTGCTCGGCGTCATATCCAGAGGTTGTCTTTGGGAAATAGACGTACGAGTGCTGCCAGCATTGCTGCAGAGGTTGAAGGGGTAGTGGGTCTGCCTGTCAGTGCTCAGACCATACGCCGCACACTGCAGATGTGTTAAATTTGGTGTTATCACTCTCACTCGCTCATACTGGTTACTGGAAGTTCAACATGGCACCACATGGCAAGAACTCTCTGAGGATCTGAAAAAAAGAATTGTTGCTCTACATAAAAATGACCTAGGCTTTAAGAAGATTGTCAAGACCCTGAAACTGAGCTGCAGCACGGTGGCCAAGACCATACAGTGGTTTAACAGGACAGGTTCCACTCAGAACAGGCCTCATCATGGTCGACCAAAGGAATTGAGCGCACATGCTCAGCGTCATATTCAGAGGTTGTCTTTGGGAAATAGACATAAGAGTGCTGCCGGCATTGCTGCAGAGGTTGAAGGGGTAGTGGGTCTGCCTATCAGTGCTCAGAACATTGACTTGGCTTAGTCATGATGAACTAGAGGGCTTGACAAGACAGGCGGACTTGGGTGAGCTCTGAAGCAATTAGCACAATTGTGCAATAGTCTGCAATGATTTTAATTGCAGCCTGAGTAATTGTAGTTGTTGCACAATTTGGCCTTACCCAGGTAATGGATGGGTCTACCCAGCTTATCCATCTGCCACAAAATTCCTATAGAGGAACCCCCAGCTGCCTGTTTGGTAGTACCGGTATGACTAGCTGAATCAAAATTGGGATACCAAGCTGAGGCGTGCGTTGATGACTGATAACTAGCTCATACTGGGGATTTCTGGTTGGCGAAGTGCCTACAGAACAGCTGCATGTCGATATTGCTCCAACATGTCACCACTCGGAATTGTGCCCAAGTGGCTGCTACCTTTGCTGCAAAGGACCGGCGATAGTCATAAAAAATAAACCCCCCGTACTTCTGTACCAAGTCCACCACCTTGTCTAAATACAGGTCTGATTCCTCCCTCCTGCCCGGACTGACGGAACAGATGATGTCTCTGAAAATACCGAACGGCAGCACAAATTCTGCCGTGCCAAGTTTGCGGTTAAGCCATGGATCCTTTGGTTTGAGCACAACCGAAACCTTCCCACCAGCATAAGATTTGTTCTCTGTGATGTCCTGAGATGCTAAAAGAAGGGAGACTAGGTTAACATCTGTTCCCTCCAGAATGTCCTTCTTGATATTAGCAGGGACAAAATGGGCTGGGGACACAGAAGGCAAAACTGCTAAAGGAGAAGGAACTGCCACAGGTAAAGAAATGCTGACATTACCTACAGGAGCGCTGGGAAGAGCAGGGGCTGGGGGTGCAACTGACCCCTGTGCTCTAGCCGAGCTGGCCTTGATCACCTCCATCCTGTCTTGCAACTGTGACATGGACTTGGAGAGAGTATTTAGCACAGCATGTATCTGCGTCAGAGATGTAGGAACAGAAACATGTTCTGCACTGGTGAATGGGAGTGGTTGGAATGTACTAGAAAACAATAATCTGAACAGTTATGCCTTATTGGCTGTGGCCGGAAAAGGAATGCCCCTGCGACAAACCTCTGCTGTGAGCCTAGGTATAGTCCAATTCCTTAAAGTGGTAGTAAACCCTCCTATCATTTTCAGCCAAGGAAGCTGCCATCTTTGCCTCTGTTTAATCTACAACTGCCATGATGCTGCACATGTGATCAGCTATGACACCAGCCATTGGATGGTTTGACAGTTTGGTTTAGAGCACAACCAATGGGAGTGTTACATTTCCGGCACATGCCGGAAATATGACTGGTTTTTAACCTCTTAAATGCATGGGTTTACTACCGCTTTAAGAACATGGTGCTGCCATGCTCTGAACCCCTAAGTGTAGTTGGGGGGATAAATATGAATTCATCACTTTCTGAAATATGTGACATGTCAAGAACTATGGATAAAAGATGGATGAAAGACAACCAGAGAAAATAAGAACAGCCAACCTGTACCTGAAAACAATAAAACCCCTTTGTGCCTAACTAAGTATATTGATGTGGGTGCAACAATATGGCAAACAACAGCGTGGGAATCTGAACCTAGTTGCAAAAACAACCCCTAAGTGTATGCGGTATGCGAGCCTGAGCAACCTGTGGTGCAAGGACAGGTAATTAGAAATTAACAATCAGGGCTAAACATACCCACAGACTGTGGTGGGTAGAAAATAGGAATGTACTGAAACAAACGTGCAGCGTATGACGTATGATATACGGTCAAGAAGATTGTGACCCAACAATCACTGAAAAACAAAACCTCAGCCCATATGGATCTGTAGACGTGACAAATCCTGATATGTGACCACTGGCTAACTATACCTGTGATGAATTGCATACAAACGCACCTTGCCGACCCTGTGTGTCACACTGGGATCCACCTAAAACAACATCACATGCACATGTGATGAAAAATAATCAAAGGAAAGGTATGATAAGACATAGAAATGAAGATGAAAATGGACACTGTAACATGCACCATAATAATGTTAACCCAAGCGATGGAAATTCAGAAATGCAAGTACGCCCATAGTGTATAACGAACCTACCCAAACTGACATCCTAACATCTCTAAACAATGAAATGCTGAGGGATTGGGGAAACTAAGAGCAGAGCTGTGCCTACTCCCATCCCCTCCTAACCATACCTGCAGGGATGTATGGCACTCAGAAATGAGGTACCTAAAACAATAGAAATAAGATCTTCAGAACTGGAATTAATTGTCCGCAGTAATACCCCCCCCCCCCCCTCCATACTGTGCTCCCCCTTGGTTAACCACAATCAGCCCTTCCTGGTGACATCTGACCAGTATGAGCTACCAGCTATGTATGACTCCTACAAATCCAGGCTGGCCTCTGGCTAGCCTTCTAACGTGTCAGTGTCAACCAGCCAGTGATATGGGCACCCAAAGAAGGACCATCCCATTCTGACATCTGACAATATGATCTGAATTAGTAAAAAGGAAGAGAAAGGGCAGTACATGCAATGCAGTAATGCAATGAAGGTAACCCTAACCGAGCACAAGCTTGATTTCTTTGATGTAAGTACAGGAGTTGATTTGCGGAAGGTCAAATAGGCTGTTCACTTTGCAAGGGCAAACATAGTTCATGTTTTTGTCTGGCATGGTGACAATAAAGAACTTCAAAGATTTTGACTTTGCCGTGGTGTGCTACCATCTTCCTTTCTTCAACCCCACAGTGACTAGAACAAACTGTATTATGATTTAAAAAAAAAAACCTTCATATTTAAAGCTGAAAGTGGATGCAAACCCCATTCATGAAATCTGACCTGGGCACATCTATTTGTAGTGTTTACTTATCTCTCTCCAAAGCTCTAAGTCCAGTGTCTTTCTGCTGCTCCATTCCTCTGTTATCAGCATGATCATTTCTGAAAAGCTCTCCGACACAGGAGATGAAAGCAGCTGCAAGTTTGTGTCGGGGAGGGTGCTATAAATAGATTAGCAGAGAGCTGGTCTATTCACAGCACAGCTCTGCAAGTTGCTTCGTTCCTCTGCCTATGTGGAGGGGGGATGTGCCTTTCCTCCAATCAGCTCACATACAGTGTATGCCCAGACTCCCCTCTCAATGCTGAAACAGGAAGAACATTTTCTAACACAATGTGCAGATTCTAAAGAATGTAGAAAGGGAAAGGCAGCAGATATACATGTAAAACTTATGTAGGGAGACTTGTTTCGTCTCTGTGTACTAAAATGTATTTTTGTAGTTTTGGATAGACTGGAGAAAAGCTGCAATTGCTGTCAGGTTTCTATTTCTGTCTTTCTCCTCAGTGAGGAGATTTTCCTCCCTCTGTGACATCTGTAAAAGCAGATGACAGAGACAGCAATAAAAAAGTTGTAAATAAAAATTCCACCACCCCCTGTCCTGACAAAAAGTGACATCTTCCCAATATAGATACAAATGGCAATAAAACCTGACAGAGGGGAAGGGTTGTAATGGTTTTGGATGGAGTCAGGCTTTAAAGTTAAATGATTAAAGTGGTTGTCAACTTGTGACAACCACTTTAACCTACAGGTAAGCCTATGATAAGGCTTACTTGTAGGTGCCCTGCATATCTCCTAAACCTGTACGGTTCAGGAGATATGCAGTGCTGAAGCTGTGCCGACATCATATCAGCACATGCGCAGTGAAGGAACGGCCTGCGTGCCGTTCCTCCACTGCGACCGTGCTGCGACTGATGGCTCCGGCGCGCAAGCGCGGGAGTGATGTCACGCGACTCTGGTCACAGAGTCACAGCGCTGGAGTCGTGGCCCCGGAAGGAAGGGGCCTGAAGATGGACGCCGCCAGCAGAGGGGACATCGCTGGACGTCGCAGGCTTCATTTGCAGGTAAGTGGCACATAATGGGCTACTATGCGATGCATAGTAGCCCATTATGCTTCTACTTTACAGGGGGACATAGAGGAAGTAAACCCCATGTGGGTTTACTTCCTCTTTAACATGCATGCATTTCATCCATGGAAACTTCACAGCTCAGAATAGTCTATAAATGACGGGACTGTGAAGCAATATACAGCTATTGCTCTTCTAGAAGAAAACTTAATCAAAGCTGAACTTTAGTTATGAATTTTTTTGCATAGTAACATTGGTCCATCTTGGAGGAAGTAACAGACTTGCTGAAGTCATGATGAAGGTTGTTATTGTGCCTCCATACAAAGCTCATAAAACATAGTAAAAAGAAGGATCTCTGCTTCAACTAATTCTAATTTGCATAACAAACCTTATTATTATAAGTATTTTGTTTAGCACTTATGTGCAGAACAAAGACTTGTTCTAGTCACAAAAGAGAACATTCATAATCCTTTAGAAGGTATCCGGGATTATTTGTCCAAGAGCCTGCAGTGAAATGGCTGTCAAATATTTGAAATCTTCAGAGTACCTGCCAGTTGCCAGAAATCACAGTTTAACGTCAAGTCTCTGTCTGGAAGATATTGCCTTAAGCATTACTAAAGGCTTCTTTAATATGTGAGGTTGTATGGCTGCTAGTAATAATTCAACATTTTTTTTATTAGACATTGGGACACAATTCACTAAAGGTCATCACATGCATTATGACGGCCACTTAATGCGTACGATAATGAAAATGTCAATTCACTATCGCTCGTATGCGGTACTTAGCGCAAACACCAAAAACGCTTGTTAAATACTGCATAGAAAGTAATTAAAGCCAATTCACAAAAGGAAATACATAAATAAATGCATGCGGTAATTAAGTACTGGTCCAAGCTTGCGATAACTATGCGATAACTATGACGATGGATCCCCCAGTGATTGGTTTAAAAAATAGGTGGGAAAGTGTAAGTTGGAGCAGGTGTCAGCTAGAATTTAGTGAGGAGTTGTTTCTGGAGGCTGGCAGGTGGCATAGCAAAGATGATGGAGCCCTTTGAATCTTGCCTTCTGGAATTTAACCAGTTACGGACCAGCTTGCGTACTTTTACTGCTGCAATGTGACAGCGTATCACCGTTTATAAACGGCTAGTGGGCGGGAGCGCGCAGCCGCCAGTGCACTCTCATGCCCACTGCACGCTCCATGAGTGTGGCCGCGGGTTGGGCAGACTCGATGTCCGCTAGCGACCCGCGATCTCCTGGTATACAAGAGTAGCAGGGAACCACCAATGTAAACACGGCGGTTCCTCGCTCTGTCAGGCGACATGACAAAGCTCTACTGATCCCTGTCACTGGGATCAGTTAGATCTGTTATGCCCCTGCCAGCCCAGCACCCACACAGTTAGAACACACCTAGGGAACACAGTTAACCCCTTGATTGCTCCCTGTAGGTTAACTCCTTCCCTGCTAGTGACATTTATACAGTAATCAGTGTTTTTTTTTTAGATCTGATCACTGTATAAATGTCAATGGTCCCAAAAAAGTGTCAAAAATGTCCGACTTGTCTGCCGCAATATCGCAGTACCGATAAAAAAAATCGAAAATCGCTGCCATTACTAGTAAAAAAAACAAATGTAAAAATGCCATAAATTAATTCTCATGGTTTGTAAAAGCGACAACTTTTGCGCAAACCAATCAATAAACGCCAATCACGATTTTTTTTTTTTTACCACAAATATGTAGAAGAATATATATCGGCCAAAACTGATGAATAAATTCGTTTTTTTTATATTTTTTTGTACATGTATTGTAGCAAAAAGTAAAATATATATATATATATATAATATTGTTTTTTTTTCAAAATTGTCGCTCTTTTTTTTGTTTATAGCGTAAAAAATAAAACCGCTGAGGTGATCAAATACCACCAAAAGAAAGCTCTATTTGTGGGAAAAAAGACATAGATTTTGTTTGGGTACAACATCGCACAACTGCGCAATTGTCAGTTAAAGTGACGCAGTGCCGAATCGCAAAACATGCTCTGGTCAGGAAGGGGGTAAATCCTTCCGGGGCTGAAGTGGTTAAAGCAATGCAGAAGAAGAAGATCTCAAGTGTTCCTTTTAAAGGAAAGAAGCTTTAGCTCCGGTTCACACTATTGCAGTTCCAGCTCTGGTTCCCGAATCACATCTCCCTCGCAGGCAGTTCACACTGCCCTCTGCAAACCGCTGCAGGTGTCATTATAAAATGAATGACACCCCCAGTTCGGTTTGCAGATCACAGTGCGAACTGTGAATTTGGACAGGAATCTGATTGCATGGGAAAAAAAGATTCCAGCATTCTGGTGTGAATTCAATGCGAGTTCAGCCATACAAACCGTATGGCTGAATTCGCACTGCACAGCACAGCACAGCAATGCAGTGGGAATCACATGTGATGTCTGTGTGCGCAATAGTGTGAACCTAGGCTTAAGGATCACATGCTACTGGATCAATTCACGGATGCTGATACCCTGCAGAAGTTCAGGTTATCCAAGCCACTTTTCATGGAGCTTTAAACCCAACTTATAGCGTCCCTTGAGCCCTCAATACAGAGAAGCCATGTCGTAGCAGCCACTAAATTGCTGGCTAACTTAGGGCTGGTTCACATCACAAAAATGCACTCCAGATCCATTGCTGATGTGTGTTTAAACATTTCTTTGGCACATTGTGGTGCATTTTTGATGCGTTTCTGATGCATTCCGGATGTTTTTTTTTCTTTTTTCCTGTTTTTCATTGTACTGGGGTCTGGTGCATTTTTGATGCATTCCAATGCATTCCGGTGCGTTTCTAATGCGTTTTACTGCATTCCAGTACAGTCCAGTGCAGGTAAAATGCAACATGTTCTACTTTTTTTTTTTTTCTGGAACTGGAAAGCCCTGGAACTGACTGCACTGGTGTGAACTATGCCATTGGAAACCATATAACTCACATTCCATGCTTTTTTGATGCAGAAAAAATGCACTGGACTGCATGTGGTGTGACCTGGCCCTTACACTTTTTTGGAAAAGCACCATGTCAGATGCTTGTGATAATTCACTGCATGGTTTCATGCGGTATTTAAGGCATACTTCAGAAAGATAACGCATGCAAGATTTTAAGGAGACTTTTTGTGAATTACACTGTTTTTTTCTTTCTGAATGTTGTGCGTTATTTTACCGCATACTCGGATACGGTAAAATATCGTTTAGTAAATTGTGCCCCTTGGTACTAATTCTTTTTCTTTTCTTTTTTTTTTTTGTTTCTTCTTAACCACTGAAGTAACAATCTAAAAGGCGCAAGGGCTGAGTGTAGCGAAAATCATACTGCCAACATCCCAAATATCTGACACAAAAATTATGCACAACAGTGCAGGAAAATCACTTTAGAGTCAGGACTACACATGAGGTTTGTCTAAGTGTCCGTTCACACAGGGGCGACTTGCGATCCGACTTGAGTTGCCTCAAGTCGCCCCAAGTCGCTTGACATTTGAAATCACATTGAAATCAAAGGGAGCTGTCTTAATATACACGACTGAAGTCGCTCCGACTTCAAGGCAACTTCTGAAAAGGTTCCTGTACTACTTCTAGGCGACTTCTATCCGACTTGTGCCCATAGGATTTAATAGAAGTCGCCTCCAAGTTGGATCCCCATTTACATGGAAGCAACTTTACAGTTAAAAGAATAGAATTTATTTTTAGGCAGCCCCCTCCCTCCCTTCTCTGATTGGTCAAGGCAAAGTCGCCTGGCAAAAGTCGTGTTTAAAGTCGCCTGAAGTCCTTGAAGTCGCGCTTAAAGTCGCACTGAAATCGCCTAGTGAAGTTGCGCCGAAGTCGCGTCGCCCCTATGTGAATGCAGGCTAAAAGTCTGAAAAATCCTTTTCATGAGTCTCAGGGTAGGATTTTTACCCAGGCTGACCGAGCGTATTTTGTTAGAAGTTTTTTTTTTATGGGGGACACCTTGATGTAATTCGGTATTGTTAACAATATGTGCATTGCTCTTCATATACAACTATGTCTGTCTAATGTAATGCTATTTTGCTAGGACCTTCAGTCCTTTTTACTTGATGTTTTAAAAAAAATGGCATTCACCTTTTAGGACAAACCTTGTGTGTGGTCCTGCCTCTAAAGTCCCAGAGAGGTGTTTCTCCTGCACTGTTGTGCATAATTTTTGTAAAGTAGCAATCCATTTCTTTTCTTTTTATGTCAAACATATTTATTAATGTTTTGAAGAAAATATTACAAAGTATATGTCAGTATAAATCCATCTACATGTGCTCCCTTCATGGTTACTGGTAATCAGGAGTAGAGTTGAGCGGACATGTGGATGTTCGGGTTCGTCTGGTTCGGCCGAACTTCGCGAAAAAGTTTGAGTTCGGCCCCGAACTTAACCCCGAGCCCCATTGAAGTCAATGGTGACCCGAACTTTTGGGCACTAAAATGGCTGTAAAAAAGTCCTGGAAAGGGCTAGAGGGCTGCAAAAGGAAGTAAAAGAAGGCGGTGATCGTGGCGGTGTAGGTGGAAGTGGCGGTGGAGGAGGAGGAGGAGGAGGTAGCCTACTGTACTATGTAGCACTATTTATTGTTCTTTTGTTTTAAACCAGCAATGTAGACACACTTTTTAATTTTGTGCAAGAAATGCACAAAAAAAAAATGTACTATGTAGCACTATTTATTATTTTTTTTTTAAACCAGCAATGTAGACGCACTTTTTAATTTTGTGCAAGAAATGTCCCGCTGGCCGCAAATGTAATATTTTGCACAAAAAAAAAAAAAATTGAATTTGTCTAACTGCAATTTAAAAACAGTATTTAAATATGCCAACATGTTGCCAACTGAACTAACAGAACACAATTAAAGTAGTGTCCCTGACACACAAGCAGTTGCAAGTGCACTGAACTTGCAAAAATTGCTGCAAACGCCCACCTAACAAACAGAAAAATTGCTTAGGTTTTATATGAGGAACTTTGCTTAGCAAACAAAAATCTCCTCTAACACCCACCCACCAATAAATTGCTGTTTTTAACAGATTTTCTAAAGCTAATCTGTCTTCACACCAGCAGCAGCATCCTCTCCCTATACTAGTATGAGATGATGTGACATGCAGCACTACATGACTCCAGCTTATATAGAGGCTGGGTCACATGATGCACTGGCCAATCACAGCCATGCCATTAGTAGGCATGGCTGGATGGCTTCTAAGGGCAAAAGAGTGAAACGCTTGTTTATTGGCTGCCCTGCAGCTATTCAAAAGGCGCGAATAAATACCCAAACCCCG
Organism: Glandirana rugosa; assembly: GCA_018402905.1. Lineage (NCBI taxonomy): Eukaryota > Metazoa > Chordata > Amphibia > Anura > Ranidae > Glandirana > Glandirana rugosa. Next base: position 491 of record BLSH010104574.1, on the reverse strand, counting down.
AACCCGGACTTTTTGTCAAATGTCCGGGTTCGGGACACGGACACCCTAAATTCCGGTTCGCTCAACTCTAATCAGGAGATTACCAGGTTAACAAACAGAGTTTTATGGTAAAAAATTAACAATAAAAGGTAACATATGGCTTTTCTGCTTTCTTTAATTACATTTAAAAATAAGAAAACATTATAAAAGAAATGTGTGTGGCCTGTCACTCCCACAGTGTCATGCCTCCATCCCTATTATAGGTACAAGACAAGAAAATTTGGTCCTGGGATTTTGAATGAGGCATGGCACATAAAGAAAAAGTACAAAATGTATAAAAATAAATCCAATTTATTAGCATACTGGGTATCTTATAACAAGGTCATTGGGTATCATGACCCCGAAAACTTGTGGCAAAATATAAAATATTCCATGGACTCAACATGCCTCTCAGCAGATAGCTTGGGGTGTCTACTTTCCAAAATGGGGTCATTTGGGGGGGGGGGGGGGGT
>BLSH010104547.1:48954-67648 GCA_018402905.1 Glandirana rugosa | reverse complement strand
ATATATATCGTTTTTTCTATACTCTGCTGTAACAGATAACCTGAATATTTTAGTTAGCCCTGCTAACATATTCCACTTACTTAGACAATGCACTCTGTAATATCCAGTAAGCAACAATAGTTTTTTTTAAGCTTTTTAATAATGCAAACTGCAATGGATATTAAAAGCGTACCCCATTGTACAGTATATGCTATTGTGAGACCTTAAAGTGTATGTCAATTTAAAAAAATATATATACAGTAATGCATAAGCATTTCCCTATGTTTATTCATTTAAACACCCTGTAAAATACATATAATAACTATTGATGTGTCAAAAAGTCCTATGCCCCTTATCCTATTCCCCACAATATAAAGACTAATCATTCTGTAATTCTGTACTCCCAAGATAACAACTACATGGCTAATTCAATTCTTTGAGATAATACAGGAAGCAATAATAAAAGTTCAATATTAGGCTCAACTGTACTTGTAAATCATATACAAAATTAAAAGCATGGAAATGGGACTTTAAGGTTGTTACCTCTCAAGAAATACTAAACAAAACTTACTACTAAAAGTATGTATTTTATTAAGTATATCGAAACAATATCAGCATTAAAATCAAAAAGATAAAAACATGGATTAGGGAGTGTCCGGCCAGTGCTTGAGATGGCCTCATATTGAGTGAGCTCTGTTCTCCTCAGCCTGACAAAGCTGCAGGATCAGCACCCGCAAAACCTGCTGAGTAGAGTTGAGCGAACCCGAACTGTAAAGTTCAGGTTCGTACCGAACTTTGGGGTGTCTGTGACCCGGACCCGAACTCGGACATTTGAAAAAAGGTTTGGGTTCGAGTTCTGGGTTCAGGTATTTGATCACGCATGTTGAATAGCTGCAGGGCAGCCAATAAACAAGCGTTTCACTGGTTTGCCCTTAGAAGCCATCACAGCCATGCCTACTAATGGCATGGCTGTGATTGGCCAGTGCATCATGTGACCCAGCCTCTTTATAAGCTGGAGTCACTTAGTGCTGCATGTCACATATTCTCTGGGTAGTGTAGGGAGAGGATGCTGCCGGTGCTGTGAGGGACAGATTGCCGATAGATAGATAGGTAGAGATTACTACTACTACTGCTTTTAGGGACAGAGTGCAGATCTCATCCTGCATTACAGAACAATCTGACTGGACTAGGTAGAGTCTACTGCTTAGAGGGACAGATTATTGTTCAAAAATCATCTTCTAGTTCTATAGGGTCAGGTTCCTGCTGTTGCTGTAAGGGACAGATTATTGTTCTAAAATCATCTCCTACTCCTATAGGGTCAGGTTCCTGCTGTTGCTGTAAGGGACAGATTATTGTTCTAAAATCATTTTGCAGCCCTCTAGCACTTTCCAGGACTTTTTTACAGTCATTTTTGTGCCGAAAAGTTCAGGTCCCCATTGACTTCAATGGGGTTCGGGGTAAAGTTTGTGTCAAGTTCGGTACCGAACCCAGACTTTTTCCCGAAGTTCGGCCGAACCCACCGAACCCGAACATCCAGGTGTTCGCTCAACTCTACTGCTGAGCTGTGCCAAAATGCCTACACATGGCAATCCACGCTTTGGCCCCAAAAAACTTACAGACTTCTTCCCAGGACAATACGGCAGCTCCTCAGCATTCTCCCCTCTGCCCAGTGAGCTCTCATTGGGATCCAGCTATGCCTCCTCCCAGAGCACTGTGATTAGCCCCCACAGCCTGGCAGCCCAGAGTGAGTCCTCTCCTCCAGAAAGCCGTACTGCCTGCAGTCCATCTAAAAGTCAATGTATAAGGAAATTGAATAATTATATAATGAAAATACTAATTCTAATACTAATAATAATTTAGTCAGCACGAAGGATCCCTCAAGACACACTTGGAATCCTTTGATGCTAAAATTTTAAAGCTAAGGAAAAGAAATTCCTTCAAGGTAAATTAGCATATGAACCCAATCTGGCATAAAAATGGACATTGCCAAGATGTAAAAACAACCTATCAGTCCAACAAAATACCAATAGCAATGATCCTATTGACATACTGTATCTTCTTTTTCTTCCATGTTTTCAGTACAGGTTAAAATGATTCTCTCAAGGTCTGGGGCACACACATCACAAAAATGTAAAAATGAGGGCGATGGCCCTCATTGTTTAGCACCTAAATGCACACCAAGCTTTGATCGAGAATGTCATCCTTCACATCCTACACAATCAAAATCATCTGATCATATTTCTACCTAACAGTTTCAAGGTGGTCCATCTTCTTGTGAGTTGGGCAGGGTTTCTTTACCTTCATAAACACTAAGCTTATCTACAGATAATAAGGTAAGTCAATCTAATCTAAGCACTGTTTCAGGCGAACTACACACTGCACCTAGTTTTTTACCCCAGACAACTATAGATCCCAAGAACATTTTCAATCTACAAATACAGATACCCAAGCTGCTACCAAGCAAACCAAATTTAAAGTGATTAAACTATCATCTCATTGCCTGACTTCAGACCAGGGTCAAGTTTTGACCTTGGTTTAACTTTTTGTCCAGAGCAGAGGGTAGAGCACTTTGAACTTTTTAAGGATGCCCACCTTTCTATCTTAATAGAAGATAGAAGAAAAGATTTCTTGATGATATTCTACTTTTTTGGACAGTCACTCAAGAGGAATTAAATATTTTCCTTGGTGTAATTGAACATAATGAATTTAATCTTCACTATGAACTGTTACCAACAATTTATTGATTTTCTGGATATTCACATTTTTAAATTAAGGGCAGTAGCGTGGGCTCTATCCTTTATAGAAAACCATCTTCTGGGAACACTATATTGTATGCAGCAAATTTGCACCCTGCTTCTCTTATAAATAGTACCCCCTATAGTCAATATCTCTGCATTAAAAGATTGCAATTAATTGCATGAGGCAAACACCCCAGCGTAGGGAGAGGATGTGGGCGTGAGGACGTGACGGTGGGGCGTTCCCTGATTTCCCAGGCAGAAACGGATGAGAAGCTGCACTCCTAACGGCTAAGCTTGCAGCCATTTCCAGCCATTTTGAGCCCTCTTGGCCACCCACAGCTTTGCCCAGCCTCCTAGCCACCCGTCGTAGGGCCAACTCGCAGCCGCCAAACAGAGGAAAGAGCCAGGTAGGCAGGCTCTGTGCCTATCTGACACATCAGGTGGCAGACGCCACGAGCCCGAGCAAAAAGAGGTTAGAACGCATGGAGGAGATCGCAGCAGAAGGCAGAGGCACTCCTGCATCAAGCCGTGGAGCAGGGAGGAGGGTTGAGGGATCCCCGGCGTCTGCTCGCAGCATGTATGTAGGCGGGAGAGGATCACCAGTGCATGTCACCAATAACATGGAGAGGAGGACAGGAGCAGGCAGAGGCTCAGCAACCCCATGCCAGGAGCCCCAAAGAGTTGGGAAAATGGGGGAAGAGGACCTCGCCACCTGGAGAAGTGGGTTGCAGGAAGGTGAGACCTTGTTACCTGTTGTTAAAGGGCAAATGGTGGCGGTTAATATGGACTGTGTTACACAGGAGCAGCAATTCCTTAAGAAAAGGTTGAAGCACGGACACTGAGGCGCCTAGTAATAAACTGGGACTCCCCAACTCATTGACCTATGAAACAAGCAATATGGTGCAGGGTACAGAAGTCACAGCCACTGATTGCTCATGGGAAGTAAACCCTGTGGAGCTTGAAGGGTCAACACGGGGTGGAAATCCAGGGCTAGGCAATGAACGGAAGGACCCCATAACAGAGCAGTACATATTGGAGGTCTGATTGGGATTTAAAGGAACACATAAAAGCTCTCCCCACAAAAATGGATATTCAGCAACTGATAAAAGCAGTAGAACAGTCATGCAGACAAGTGGCCCAGGAGATGAGAGAGTACATAGTGGCCTTGGGACACAGAATAGAGGAGATGGAAACCAGACAAGAGGGCTGAGATCCAGGACAGTATTAACCACTTCCTGACCGCCTTATGCAGAATGACGGCTGGGAAGTGGTTGAGATATCCTGACTGGGCGTCATATGACATCCTCAGGATAACATGCCGGCGCGCGCCCGGGGAGGCATGCATCACGGGGATGGTGGTGTGGGGGGTCAGTCTGACCCCCCGCATTACCAATCTCGGTAAAGTGCTTCCATCTGAAGCACTTTACCATGTGATCAGCCGTGACCAATTACAGCTGGACACAGTGTAACACAACAAAGCCTTTTATCGCCTTTTCCTGTACTCGGGTCTGCAGTAGAGGTGCCACATATCAGTGCCCACCAGTGCCACCTACCAGTGCCCACCTATCAGTGCCCATCAGTGCCACCTATCAGTGCCCAGTGCTGCCTATGAGTGCCAATCAATGCCGTCTATGAGTGCCCATCAGTGCCGCTTATCAGTGTCCATCAGTGCTGCATATCAGTGCCCATCAGTGCTGCATATCAGTGTCACCAATCGGTGTCCATCAGTGCTGCTTATCAGTGCTGCTCAACAGTGCTCACCATTGCTGCATATAAGTGCCTCATCATCAGTGCCACCTCATCAGTGCCACCTCGTCAGTGCCAATCAGTACTGCCTCATCAGTGCCCGTCAGTGTAGCCTCATCAGTGCCAATAAGTGATGGAGAAAATGTACTTATTTACAAAGTTTTGTGAGAGAAACAGAGAATTTTTTTTTCAAAATTTTCGGGCTTTTTTATTTGTAGCACAAAAAATAAAAACTGCAGGGGTGATCAAATACCCCTAAAAGAAAGCTCTATTTGTGGGAACAAAATTATAAAAATTTTGTTTGGGTACAGCGTTGCATGACTGCGCAATTGTCATTCAAAGCGCAACAGCACTGAAAGCTGAAAATTGGTCTGGTAGGAAAGTGTTATAAGGGCATAGTATTGAAGTGGTTAAACAACATGAGGAGGCACCAAACTCCTATATTGATAGGATGGACGATTATGAAAATAGAGAACGCTGGCATGCGTATACGAGGTCTGCCCGAGACAGTACGGGCGTCCAAATTGACCCACACAATACAACAACTTTTTGGTCAAATTTTAGGAGATTCAGTGCCAGGGGTAATCGAGCTGGACAGAGCACACCAAATACATTTTCGAAGAGCAGGAAATATGGACAGACCAAGAGACGTTATTTGTAAACCTCACAAATATTTAGTGAAAGAGGCCATTGTGAGGGCAGTGCATGGGAGAGAGGAAGTGGAATGGGGGAGGGTCAAGCTTAAACTTTTTTCCAATATATCACATCGTACTCTGATGCAGAGATGAATGGTCAAACCCCTATTGGAAGCGATGCGGGCAGCAGATATCTCATACTGATGGGGATTTCCTATTTGCCTAAAAGCATCACGTAATGGTAAAACAGCAACACTTAGAACAAAGGATGATCTACTGCATTTTGCGGAAACATTGAACTTACCGTCGGTGGACTTTATGGACTGGAGGCTGAGTACCAATAAGCAATTATTGCAACGCCCTGAGTGCTGGCGGAAAGCATTATCTAAAAACAAACTGCAACAGCTACAGGATTAGGCGGAGGGGAGATGGGGGTCAATTAGACCACACTGGGGGCTAACGAGAGGAGGCACTTTAAGATAAGGAACCAGTGGGACTGATGAAAATGGCTGAACTCCTTGCCCCTCATGGGTGGACTATTTTAGTCACTGTGTTTCCGAAGTGGAACATGGGACCTGCTACTTGCCCCCCCTTTCTCCTTTCTTTTTTTGTTTTTTGCTTGTTTTTTCTAGGGGTTCTGCCTGGGGAGGGAAGAAGGCGACTGTGGATAGGGATTAATTATTTGTGTGTTGTTGTTTTGTTTTTTTTGTGCCCACCAATAGGTTGGTCCCATTGGATGGAACTAGGTACTTGCCTTAGGCAAAATGAAGGAGTTCAGGGGGAGGTTGATTAACAGCTGCCTGGACTTCCTCCCAATTAGTTGGTTACTTTAGGGTTTAGGTAAGATTGTAAAATGAATGGTGTAAGGGAAATATGGAAGGTGCGCAGGGGGAAAGGGGAGGAGGGGTTGTTTTTTTTTTTCCTCTCCCTCCCCCACAGTTTTTCGGGAGGGAGAGGAAAAAGGGAGAATACAGGGCAGATTTGGGGGACCTTGCAGGACCGAGATATATGTCAAAAGTAAAAAAGAGTCATGAGTGGATTAATGAAGGTGGTATTCTATAATGTGAGAGGTTTGGGCTCGCAGCATAAAAGGGGACGACTCTGGTGTGAACTGTGCCGCCTTGCAGCGGAGGTGATATTTCTACAGGAGATGCACTTCACGACAGAGTGTATTCCCCGTTTGCCCCTGCAAATGTACGATAAGTGGTTTCATGTGGTATCTCCCATTGCAAGGGCCAAAGGGGTGATGATAGCAGTTAAAAGGTCATGCACTTTCTCTCCCATAGATACGCAGATAGATCCAGAGGGACGCTTTCTTTTTATAAAGGGGACTACGCAGGGCCAATACTATACGTTTGCTTCTGTATATGCCCCGAATTCCAGAATTATGAATTTCCTGTCTAAAACGTTGAAGAGACTAGAGGACTTTAGGACAGGGTGTTTGGTATTAGGGGGGGATTTTAATATAACTTTGGATCCGAGTCTAGACACTTCATCAGGCAAGTCTCTGCTATCCTTTAAAGCGATTAAACATGTGAAACAATGCTTGAGATCCCTACATTTGGTGCATTGTTGGAGGGTGTTACATAAAAAGGAAAGAGACTACAGCTATTACTATTGGGGAAAATACATGACTTAGAGAACAGACGTAAGGCATTGGCTAGTGGAGGGGTAGCCCAGAAACTGGAGGCACTAAGAGAGGAGTTATCTAAGTACCTAGATCAAAAAATTAGGGAAAGAGGTAGATATTTTGCTCATCGGTTTTATGAACAAGGAAATAAGTGTGGCCGTCTATTGGCTAGACAATTAAAAAAACAACAAGATTCTTGTCACGTTCATAAACTGCTGAGCAATAAGGAAGAGATAGTGGACACTAAGTCAATAGCAGCAGAATTGAATCGCTTTTATGCAGATCTGTATAATATTCCAATATCTGGTGAGAAGGATAAGGGGAAAAGGATAGAGAGGATCCAAGAGAGCCATCTGTCAAGTCTACCGGTAGAAGTGAGAGAGGGGTTAGAGCAGCCCATCACCACGGAAGAATTAAGTAGGACAATCTTAGCAACCCCAATGGGGAAAAGCCCGGGGCCAGATGGTCTAACGAATGCTTACTATAAAAAATTCATGCTAAAGTTGGTGGGGCCTTTATGTGACCATTTTAATCATATTATAGCATCCAATCCCTTGCCCCCAGAGGCATTGTTGGCATATGTGACGGTTATACCAAAAGTGGGGAAGGACCCGCAGCACTGTGCCAATTACAGGCCCATCTCGCTTCTTAATTCTGACACCAAATTATTGGCTAAGGTGCTAGCACTTCGATTGCAAGACCATATAGTGAGACTATTCTACCCTGATCAAACGGGCTTTATGAAGGGTCGTGAGGCCCGGGATAATACAGTGAGAGCACTCAATATCCTCCACTGGTCCCAAGCTGGTCCAGAGAGGACCTCAAGGGTGATACTATCTATGGATGCTGAAAAAGCATTTGACAGGGTGGATTGGTCTTTCATGGGCGAGATGCTGAGAGAGATGGGTCTGGGAAAACGCATGATGGGCTGGATTCTGGCGCTATATGCGGACCCTAGGGCAAGGGTGAAGGTCAATGGTACAGTATCAGAATACTTTAATATAAGAAATGGGACCAAGCATGGGTGTCCCTTATCACCCCTGGTATTTGCAATTATACTGGAACCTTTTCTTAACAAAGTTCGGAGGAACCCAAGGATAGTAGGGATTGGAATAGGAGCAGAGGAACATAAGGTCCCTGCTTATGCAGATGACCTTCTGGTTTATCTCTCATCTCCTAGGACAACGCTGCCGGTATTGATGTCAGAGGTAAATAGGCTTGGAGATCTCTCCAATTTCAAAATTAATTTAGAGAAATCTTTGTTATTCCCCATACATGTACCAGCTAAGGAAATGTCCTTCTTAAAACAAGCATTCCCTTTTATTTGGAGAACAGATGCCCTACCTTATCTGGGAGTATACATCACTCCAGATATAAAAACACTATATGGGTATAATTACAAAACCCTGTTAAAAAATATAGTAGGGAACATCCAGGGATTGAGGGACCAGATACTGATATGGTTTGGGAGAGTGAATGCTCTTAAGATGATTATATTACCCAAAATAATATATCTGCTACAGACAGTTCCCATAGCGTTGCCCCAGAATTTTTTTAAACAGATCAGGAGGATGTTCTTGACATTTATATGGAAAGACAAGCGCCCTAGAATAGCATATGACTTGCTGCTTTGGAATAAAGGGGTAGGGGGAATAGGACTCCCTGATATTGCACTGTATTACAAGGCAATGGCCGTATAATGGACTGGTGCCAGGACTCCCCAAGTAAACAATGGGTAGCCGTGGAGAAAACAATGGCGGAAAGGAACCTGTCAGGAGCCCCCTGGATTCCAGCTAATTCTAGAGGTCTTGCGGAGTGGATATCTCCGCTATCAGGTAACACCCTGGCCGTATGGGACAGAATGAATAAATCAGGCGAGCTTGCCCCAGGGACATCTCCCCTGGCTCCATTAAGAGGATTTCCGTGGTTTCCACCAGGAGAGGAAAATGGCTATTTTGGGTCCTGGGAGGCAAAGGGAGAGGTTACATGGTCCAGGCACGCCCCTCAGGGGACTCTGTTAGCTCAGGCACTCATTGTCTCAGGTGTACAGATTGGTTCTTAGTGGTCAAGGTATAACAGCCCCCTATTATATAAAAGAATGGGAGAGGGAATTGAATTACAATTTTTCACCAACAGAAATTTAAAAAGTGATTGACTCTACTCATATTACCTCAATAAGCTCACAGACGCAGGAAATGTCATATAAATTTCTGGCTAGATGGTATCAAACCCCAACTAAGATGGTGCAGATGAAGTTGACTAAGGATGACAGATGTTGGAGAGGGAGCAAACAAAAGGGCACATATCTCCATTTATGGTGGTATTGCCCCAATATTAGGACATTTTGGGAGGGGATTGCCCCATGGATTGAGAAAATGACAAAGAGTCAGTTGAAATTCTCCCCTTTAGAATTTCTCTTCCATGAGACGCCCACTTCCATTAAGGCTTATAAGAATAACATAAGCCCCACATTTATTAAATGTGGTGAAATTACTAATTCCAAAGTTCTGGAGACAGAACACTTGTCCAACGGTGTTGGACTGGAAAAGTGAAGTGAATAAAGTAATGGAAGCACAAAGATGGATCCACATGGTTAAAAACCAACAAGAGAAATTTAAAAACATATGGGTGATATGTGAGCAAAATGAATCTGAGATCAAGTAGGTCCAAAATGTAAGAAATTTTGTGGTGGGCAGAGGTATTCTCCAATAAAGACTGGAAATGCTACATAAACTCATGTCCCCCGTGTCATGTTAACTCTTCCCCGCCCCTTCTTCTCTCCCCCCCCTTTTTTCTCACAGATTCAGGGGTTGTAGCATGGTTTGTTGTTTTTTTAAGGTTATTGGATGCATGAGGGGAAGTACCAAGGAAAGTGGAGAGTTTGGAGGTAGAAACACATATTAAAGGGAAGCGGATTTGGGGTGTCTTTATTGGCCCCCCCTTTTTTTTAAGGTCACTGGGTGCACAGGGTGAATTGCTAATGAAGGAGGCAATAAGGGATATTGGACACGAGTTGAGCAAAGGGTAAAGTGGAGTATCAAGAACACATAACAAAGGGATTGGGTTTAGAATGCCCCTATAGGAGTCCTTTTTTTTTGATTATCTAATACACCTTTCCTTTTCACAGTGTTGGGGTTGAACGCCTTTTTTTTCTCATGGGGGGAATGTTTCATGGTAAAGTAAGGGAAGGAATATATTTAGAGGTGGGTTACTGAAGGGAGGGAGGGGTGGGAAGGGCAGGGGGGTATCCTCTTCCTTGTGGAGGGGAGGGGTGCGGGGTGGGACTGAATTCCTCAGAATTGTCACTTATTTTTTTTTTTCCCCTGCCTCTTTGTTTCCCCTTGGTATTTTGAGGGGTGAGTGATGGTGGAGAGGGAAGGGTAATATGGGTTTTAGGTATGAAAGATATAAATCTCTGGAAATGTTGGATATTGAGATTGGAAACGAAGAAAGTATGTTGTAAATTTGTTTATGTATGTATTGTTATTTCCTTTATTTATGGAATAGTAGAAATGGTGAAAATTTGCAAAATTCAATAAAGACTAAAGAGTATTATATAAAAAAAATGTATGAAGCAGCAGGATTTTGAGGCGGAGGCTAAGGCTCTACAATAACGCCTTATGGACCATGGTTATAGTAAATCTTGTTTAAAGTGAGCTTACAACCGAGCCAAAATCCAGGAGAGAGACTTATTAATTCATGACAAAGAAATTAGAGTCAAGGTACAAACCACCAAACTAATTATGTGGTATTCCAGACAACAAAGGCAAATTTGCCATATCATGGAAAGATATTGGTATCTTGATATCTTCTCCAGGCTAACAATGTCATTGCCAAATATGTTAAAACCTACTCTGAGATCCCCTTTCAGAGATCCCAATCTTTAAAATATAAATTAGGGCATAGTTACCATGTTAGTAAGATACCCTTAAAAAATAAGACCACTGGCACTGTCCCTTGTGGCAGGTGCAATTATTGCAGATATACTGCATTTGTAATGTACAACAAGTCACATTACCTAATGGTCAAACTTGGCATCTTAGATTTTTTGCCAATTGTCAAACAGTCTGCATTGTTTATTTGATGCAGTGTGACTGTGGGATGTTTTATATTGGTAAAATGAAGAGGCCATTCTTCCAAATCATTCAAGACTATGTATCTTTAATTTCAAAGAAAATATTGGAGACCCCTATTAGCCGCCATGTAGGGTTATATCATGGATTTAATCTGTCCAGGATCCACTTTTTCGCCTTGGATCACATCCTTCCGCATGAACGGGCAGGCGATATTGATGAAAAACTTTTACAGAGTGAAGCTAAGTGGATTTATATTTTGACAGCCACTAAATACCCAGGCCTCAATGATACTATAAGCTTTAAGCCTTTTTCATAACTAAACAATAACTAAATATTCCCCATTAGCGTTTCCTCATGGTAACTATCATTTATTGTTTTGTAATTGTGTTCATTTTCGTATATATAATATTATCCCACGGAGTATGTAATGAATCTGTGAGTACTGTTCAACCATAGTATCCATTTTTATTGTTCAATGAATTTATTCAATTGATATGTATTATATACAAGAATCATTCTTTACAACTTTTATGAATAGCCCTGAAGTTCATGCCCAGGACTGGGTTATCCCCACTGGGTGGGTGGCCATACGGATGCATGGGGTGTCACTTCCATGGATGGGTTTTATACCCCCTGTGTGGTGTCACCATATCCACTGAGCTTGTGTGGGGTGTTTACCCCACTATGGGTTTTCAGCTGTTCCTTGGTGCCTATTTCAACTTTGAGATTTAACCCCCAGTTAGGTTCATCATGTGGGCAGTTGTCCCCTATCATGGTGCCCTCAGTCACCCTTGATTTTTCCATGCAGCAAGAGGAACACCACTGTCCGTGATTTATCCTCCTGGCAAAGAGGGATTTCCTAAGATAGGGATTTGAGTTCTCTCACTCTTGGGCGATGGACCGCACATGCGTGGTGGTGTCCATAACGTCCTTGACCCACCGGCGACATCAGACGCTGGCGGCCCCGGGGGAACATAAAATGCAGAGTCGATGTCGGAGACTCAGGAGCTAAGCAGAACCAATTGGGGCATCAGATGGTGAGTCCAAACAGGGGAGGAAGCACATCTACATTTGTTCTGCTGTATTCATATATATATTTTTGGGTGGGCAATTCCTTTGAGCCCTAATACTTGGTATATTTTTGTGTGTTCAGATCTTGGGGTTTATGCCCAAAATTAATGGATTGACTCTCATATTGACCATAATACTGATCTGCAATCTCTTAAAGCAAAAGTCAATCTTGAGGATTGATTGAGATGCAACAAGATCAAATTGTGGGGTATGTTTGAGACAGTGGCACAACCTCTACTTCATGATTATATACGCCAGCTTCTGGCTGAACTGCTACCAGATGCAAAAGATTATGAGCTTATAATTGACAGGGCTTAGGGTCTCCCAAAAGCGGATTTCCTTCCTTATAGAAGTCCTCGAGGGGGCGTGGCTAGCCGCAGAGAAGATGGACGCTTAATCCAAGAGCTCCGCCAGGCCACCCGGGATAACACAGCACAGCGGGTACCTCAGCAAGCCACACCAGCCGCAAACGCCTCCAGAGACCCTCTGGGACAGCAGAGACCATGACCCGCAAGAAAAAAGACATCCTGCAGGTCAAGAAGATGGCAAACTACTTCACACAGGGAGCGGCCAGCTCCACACACGTGGTGCGGGAGCGGAACGAAGAAGAAAACCCACAGATCCGAAGATCAGACAAGTGGGGAATCTAGACAGTGGTGACTCATCAGGGCACTCGTCACGATCCACCCAGAGCCCGGCCAAATCCAAACCCAGGAGAGAACAGCAGGAGGAAGGTATGGAGGTAAGCCGCACAACGAACGCAGCCAGCCACATACCTGACAACAGCCCAGACCCCATAGACGCCTTTCCTGCAACAGGCCAATCTATTTCAGACATCACCCTGAAAGGGATGCTGATCTCCCTGCGTTCCTCTTTACAGACGGACATTAGAGAATGCATTCATCAGTTCACACAAGAACTACACAATCTGGGGGATAGAGTAGCCCAAACAGAGGACACTTTGGGAGAAATCACATCATCATTTAACTCTATGGTAGATTCCCATAATGAACAAGCAGAGGAAATAAAATGGCTGAAGGATAAGCTTTCTGATCTGGAAGATCGTACCAGAAGGGAACATTTGAAGATCAGGGGCATACCAGAGACTGTACAGCAGGATCAACTCCTAAGCTATGTAACAGAGCTATTTACTAAACTAGCCCCATCACTATCAAAAGAAGAATTGACAATAGACAGGATTCATAGACTCCCCAAACCCACATTCCTGGCTAATGATGTCCCAAGAGATGTCATAATGAAACTTCACCACTACAGAACAAAAGAAACGATCATGTCAGCGTTTAAAAAAGCACTTAATCTACCTGGAGAATATATAAACTTACAACTACTCCCAGGTCTGTCAAGACATACGTTACAAAGAAGGAAAAATCTGGCCACAATCACAAAAGCACTAAGAAATCATAATATTCCACATCGCTGGAAACACCCAGCAACACTTTCAGCAACCTACAATGGCAATACAATTACCATGACATCTTTGGAAGAAGGAATCAATTCCCTGCGAAAATGGGGGATCCTACCCCAATCTCCCCCAAAGTCTCTGCAAAACAACAATAGCCCAGCGCAAATAGAGGAAGAGTGGCACCTGGTATCACGCAAACGCCCAGCCAAGCCCAGGCCTGCATCAGGAGGTACCTGAAATCAACTTTCAAAATCCGACACAATATCCCCGGCCTAAAGAGAACTGTTTCGTTCATTTGGCCCCTACATATATGAACATAGATCTGACTGTTCTCGGATCGCCGTTTAGATCCTTTTTTTATTCCCACCATGTTACCATTCAAAGCACCAAATTCTGTACCCGGAACCTGTATAATTCAACATATACCGAAGTGCCATCACCAGAACACAGCACTATCCCTTTACCGGCTCAACAAGAATGAGTATTACTTGTTTTTCGATTAACACTAATGGTTTCAACCACCCAGCCAAGAGACTATCGCTATGGAAAGAAGCCACGAAGCATGGGGCTGACATAGTATGTGCACAAGAGACCCACTTCCAGCAACAAAACCACCCAAGATGCACCCACAAAGACTATCCTCACCTTTCTGGCAAACAGCTCGCACAAGAACAAAGGAGTGCTGATAGCATTTAAACACTCATTGGACTTCACCTTGAAAGAACACACAGCAGACCCAGAAGGAAGATTCCTCATAATTACATGCGACATCAACAAAACCCCAATGACTGTGGTGACACTATATGCGCCCAATACGCATCAAAAAAGATTCTTCAGCAGACTTATGAAGGTGGTATCAAAATGTAAATACTGTCAATTATTGATGTGTGGGGACTTCAACTCAGTGAACGACCCGGTGATAGACTCCTCCTCCACTAGTGGAAGGGGGGGGCCTCTCGCTGGGTTCTATGTTTCACAAGGAGGGATTGTACGATGTTTGGAGGTGTCAGCATGCGCTAGAAAGAGACTACACGTTCTTCTCTTCCAGACACTGCTCATATTCCCGCATTGACATGGTATTAACAGACTTGGGTTTACTGCAAAAAACAACCTCTTCCAAGATATTAGATATCACATGGTCAGATCATGCGGCAACACTAGTATCCTTAAACAATTCTTACTGTAAAAGCACCACAAGGTTATGGAGGTGTAATATTAAAACCCTACAGACTTCTAGCTGTAAAAGCCAAATGTCTCAGCATCTCCGGGAATTTTTCCAAATCAATGAACAATCAGTAAGTAGTCCTTGGACCCTGTGGAACGCCCATAAGGCATTCATCAGGGGTATTTGTATTCAACAAAACTTGAGACTAAAAAAAGAATATAGCTCAAAAATAAACAACCTATTAACAGAAATCCACTCTCTAGAATCCCAAAACAAGCGAGACCCTCAATATGGAAGGTCGGACAAAATGATCAATTTGAGAAACGCTCTACGAGCAATGCTTCTAGAACAATCAGACCACCATTTAAAAAAACTCAAACTCACCCACTACTCCCAAGCCAACAAAATGGGGAAATACCTGGCAAATAGAATAAAACTCAAACAAGCTAAAGAAAAAATTAAATACCTGTTACATCCCACTCATAAACATAAAATCATTGACCCCCAAGATATAGCAAATGAATTTGCGAGATACCACGGGGACCTCTACAACCTCAGAGAGGATCAAAACACCACTCAACCATCCCTACCGCAAATCCAAGCATTCCTAGACAAAATAAAACTACCAAAACTAACAGTAGAACAAAGCCAAGCCTTAAATGCACCCTTCATCCCACACGAAATTTCTAAAATTATCAAATCCCTTCCAAATGGAAAGTCCCCTGGACCAGATGGTATGCCCAATGAATACTATAAAATACACCACAAATCTCTAACACCCCTCCTTTCTAAAGTCTTCAGTCTAGCAGCAGAATCATCCTCTCTCCCCCCGGAGATGCTGAGAGCCTATGTGATCACACTCCCTAAACCAGGGAAGGATCCCAATACACCCTCCAATTTCCGTCGGATCTCACTCTTAAATTGCGATGTGGAAATTTACGCTAAACTATTAGCAAAAAGACTGATGCTGGTGTTGCCACACCTGATCAAAAAAGACCAAAAAGGATTTGTAACTGGGCGTCAAACTTCTGATGCCACCAGAAGGGTGATAAATGTTATTGATATGGCTGAACGAACTAGAACGCCTTCTCTGCTTCTTGCACTGGATGCAGAGAAGGCGTTCGATAGGGTACATTGGGGATATATGTCACAGGTATTAACTAAGTTTGGTTTTGAGGGACTCATTAAATCTGCAATCTCTTCCCTGTACTCAAACCCCTCGGCGCAGGTCTACACCTCTGGCACACTATCAGATCCCTCCATTATAACAAATGGCACTAGACAGGGATGCCCCCTTTTGCCCTCCATCTTTAACCTAATAATAGAACCCTTGGCAGAATCCATTAGGTCACACAACTCAATTGAAGGATTCAAAACACATAACCACCACCCCAAAGATTAATCTGTTCGCAGATGACATCATCTTAATGCTCACAAACCCCCAATCATCTATATTAAAAGCACACCAAATTTTGCAACAATTCAGTGAAGCATCTTATTATAAAGTCAACACATCCAAATCAATGATACTAGACCTTGGCATACAGCCCAAGGTCAAACAATGCATCCAATCACTACTCCCTTACCCTTGGAGCAAGGAGGGGATAAAATACCTAGGAATAATTCTAACACCCAAAACATCCCAGTTAATTAAACTAAACTTACCCCCACTAATTTCCAAAATATCATCTGAAATGGATAGAATATCCAAAATAGAACTCTCTTGGGGAGGTAGGATAGCCTCCTTCAAGATGAACATTTTTCCACAGCTGCTATACATTTTTCGCAACCTCCCCATCATAATCCCACAAAAAATACTTCTCGAAAATCAAGTCTGCAGTTACAAAATTCATTTGGCAAGCAAAAAAAAACCAAGATTCAATAAACAAATACTACATAAACACAGATCACTAGGAGGAGCAGGAGTCCCCAACATCCTTGACTACTACAGGGCAGTTCAACTTGCACCACTAAAAGAATGGTGGAACACTTCTGACCCCCCACTATGGAAAGAAATAGAGATAACCTTATCCCCTACTAGAGATCTACAGTGGTTTATCATAGTAGATCATTGGAGCCCTTGGAAACAATCCTCCATACCAATCACCTCACAATCCACGCTGAAAGCATGGAGATCCTTAGACCACAAATCCAACGCTTATGACATCTCCCAATCAATCAGCCCCCACTTAAAATATTGAGCAACATAATCCCCATGCTAAACACCTCTCATTGCATTTCTAAAGGGCTAACACAAACCCAACAGTTTTACGACAACCACATCCTAAAAACAACAAATTCAATATTAGAGGAGTACCACTTACCCCCCACAGAATCATTCACTATTTCAAGAATCCTAAACTACTTACTCAAACATCCCTGGAAGAACATTAAAATCAACACTAAACTATGGAACTATCTTCACTCCCATGTTAAACTGCAGAAGGATATCTCCACAATTTGCAAAATTCTCCAAAACAATGAAACCCCTCAAAAAACACCAATGATGCATAAGTGGGAAAAAGACCTCAAACAAACTTTCACACTTAACACTTGGGACAAAGCCATACAATCCATACGCAGCGCATCACACTGTTAGGCACATTGGGAAATGTCCCTTAAACTTTGGAACAGATGACATTACACCCCTTTCAGATTAGCCAAATTCTATCCGGACATCTCCCCCAATTGCTGGAGAAACTGCGGTCAAACAGGAAACTTATTGCATATTCTGTGGGATTGCCCAGCGCTCACAAGTTTTTGGACACAAATCTTCCATCTTCTAGCTAGATGCACTGGCTTTCTTATGGGTCCAAACCCGGGCTTAGCTATCCTGAGCCTGGAGGTGGACTTATACCCCAAAGAACATAGGCAGGTGGTGACCCATATACTAATATCAGCTACATCATTAATCCTACAGAAATGGAAATCCATTCAGGCCCCAAATGTATCAGAGGTTAAAGGAATTGTTGAAGCCAACAGGTCACTTGAAAAAGCAATAGCAACTAACTCATTAACACTGGATAAATTCCAAAATGCATGGAAGATATGGGTATGACGACAAACTAACATACAAGAATCAAGTAAAGGTTATGGTAGCTAGGCATAGCAGAAGCTCGGGTACAATACAATATAGTATAATACAGTTATCGTTTTCGTAAAATTGTTATAATAAAGGCACCGTAAACCACATATCTATTGAACACTGAAACTTCCCATAATAGCATGTTATAGTATTCAATCGTTACTCACCATTCATCATGCAACATTTGACATGTGTAATATGATAATTGTATGTCATTGATTATGCATTGTGCCTTAATTGTTCCTTTGTTTTGTTACAAAACCAATAAAAAAATATTGTTCAAGAAGTCCTCCAGAGGTCTTGGCTAGGATCAATTTCTATCATACTAAGGAAAAGGCAATGGCAGCAGCTAGGAAAAAATCCCACTTTATCTGGGAAATTTGCAGGTATAACCCTGTTTATGGATCTACCAACCGCCACCAAGCAGATGAGGAAGAAATTGTAGCGAATTAGAAAAACTTTTCAAACCATAGGATAATTTATAAATGGGACTTTCCAACTAAATTACTCATCACTAGAGTTGAGCGAACCCGGACTGTAAATTCCGGGTCCGTACCGAACTTTGGGGTGTCCGGGACCCGGACCCGGACTTTTCAAAAAAAGTCCGGGTTCGGGTCCGGGGTTCTGGTAATTTTAATGAAAAATCTTAAAAATGCTGTAAAAAAGTCCAGGAAGGTCCAAGAGGTCTGCAAAAGGAAGGAAAATGGGGGTAATGGTGGGACAAGTGCCCTACAAAGAAATGGGGACAGGGAAATAACTTTAAATATTTTTTAAAAAATAAAAACATAAAAAATGCAAAAATGGAGATTATCTTCAAAATGGGTCTGAAAAGTATTAATTAACATTAGAGGCCATAGAACTGTTCTAAAATCATCTTCAAACTGTGTCAAAAAAGTATAAATAAGCCGGGAGTACCCATATCACTGTTCTGCAAAATGTGTGTGTCACTTTAAATGAAACCGGGAATCAGTGCACATCTGTTCTGCACAATTATTTAAAGTCTGTGTGTCGCTTTAAATGAAACCGTCAATCATTGCACATCTGTTCTGCACAATTTTTTAAAGTCTGTGTGTCACTTTAAATGAAACCGTCAATCATTGCACATCTGTTCTGCACAATTTTTTAAAGTCTGTGTGTCACTTTAAA
>BLSH010104547.1:0-15261 GCA_018402905.1 Glandirana rugosa | reverse complement strand
TCTGAACCTCCCCGGGTTTACCGTAAATGTGTTTTAATCCTCTTTATTCATACAACACATATTTTTTTATGACCGGGATCCACACCTCTGGTCCATCGTGACAGGTTATGTGACCATCTACACAACGATCATCTCAACTCGCTTGGGCTTGACATTTCAAACCCTTGCATGGCTTAAAAACCCACAGGCTCTGGGCCTGGGCTTGGGTCTGAAAAGTTTTTTTCAGGTCCAAGTCCAAAGACCATAAAATAATGTGCACAACTTTTCGACGGTTCCCGTCGGTTAGTTGTTCACAAAGTGACCAAAAAGGATCTTCGGTAGTGTCAGCCATGCCATTAGTAGGCATGGCTGTGATGGCTTCTAGGAAAAACCAGTGAAACACTTGTTGATTGGCTGCCCTTGGCAGCTTTTCAACACGTGTAATAAAATACCAGAAACCTGAACCTGGACTTTTTTTGAAAAGTCTGGGTTCGGGTCCGGGTCTCGGACACCCAAAAATTCGGTACGTTCCCAAACTTTACAGTTCGGGTTCGCTCAACTCTACTAGCAACACATCTACCAGTGTATTGGACAGTGCTACCTGGTCTCCACACCTAGGGCCAGTATTTTTTTATACACAACATACTTATTTCTCCTAATTTTGTGTAAATGCCATTTGGGCCCCTCCAAGTCTGCATCTGTTGTTCATGTATCTTTTACATGGTAAAAAATATCAATAAAATTTGCATTACTAATGGAGGAGGGACAATAAAATGGTTCAGTGTGTATGATAACACAGTAGAGAAAAATGAGATTAAAGCATAGCAAGCTAGGAAGTATGTGCATGGACTAATTTAGTGCATTTCTGGTTTCGTTCTAATGCTGCACTTACCAATATTGCTTTTAAAGGATCATACACAAAACGACTAGTACTTAATAAGCATTAAGAGTAGTTTACCTATTCCATAATATATATTTATTTTTTTTTGTTTACGAAATTTTTATTGGAAGGAAATGGAACAAGATAGATACATACATAACTCAGTACTTTATATTATACATTATTATACATAGATGTAACAACCTTGACAGGTATCTTCATAGATATGATAACAGTAAATGAGATTAACACCACATATTTGGTAAGTTGTAGTTATAGGGTGGGGAGTTAAAGGTAGAGAGTAGAAGTGTTAGAAGCAATGAGAATAGCTCGTAAAGTAGATCAAGGAACATCCCAATAAGACCATTTTTCTTTAAGAATATGTCTTGAATCATACAGTGTATGAAGGATGTATTCTGAAAGTCTAGCTTGATCCATTCTGTGTAGAACTTGTGACCAAGAGAGACTTTTAGAGCGCCAGTTGCAGGCTATCATCCACTGAATCGCACTGAATAGGGTGTGTATCAGTCTTAGGCATTGGATTGGGGTGTCTGGTATGGATTGAAAAAGCAGACATGTTTGTGGCGATAAAGGGATCTGTCTATTCAAGAATTTGGATATTCTAGTTTGAGCCAACATCCAAATGTCTTTAACATGGGCGCACTCCCAGAATATATGTAGGAGAGTACCCACTGCATTACAACCTCGGAAACATGTTTGAGGGGAGGATGGGTACATTAAGTGGATCTTGGCGGGAGTAAGATACCATCTTGTAAGGAGTTTAGTAGGAGTTTCTCTAAATGCAGTAGCTTGGTTACATTTGTGTGAGTTGTCTATCATAATATACCAGTCTTTAATAGATATAGTAAGATCTAGGTTTGCTTCCCATTTTATCATGGCTTGTGTTTTAAGAGGTTGAGTAATATCTGTAATATGTTTGTAGAGGATTGAGATGAGGCCTTTTCCCCTTGGAGATTTTATACATATGTTCTCCACTGGAGTAAAGGGTGTTTTTAATTTGGATGAGAAAAGTGTGTTATAATAGTTTTTGATGATAGAGTACTGTTGGGGGGTGGCATCAGGGAAGTTATATTTAGTTTAAATTTTTTCTAATAAAGTAATCTTGTGAGTCTTCCATGTAGAGAGAGCAGAAATATCTTGGGGGTCAGTTGGTGCTCTTATTTCACCAATATAAG
Organism: Glandirana rugosa; assembly: GCA_018402905.1. Lineage (NCBI taxonomy): Eukaryota > Metazoa > Chordata > Amphibia > Anura > Ranidae > Glandirana > Glandirana rugosa. The sequence continues at coordinate 13,206 of BLSH010104547.1, read as the reverse complement.
ATGCAAGAGGGGGGGGGGGGGTGGGAGACTAGGTTGAAAGTGTCTTTATGTCTAGACCAAAATTGAAATATCTGGGCGACAATACTGTTACATTTTTGTAGATGTTTATATTTAATTGTGTTAGACCATAGGATTCCATTGATGAAAAAGGGAGAGATAGAAGATGTTTCAAAAGATAACCAAAGGATATCCTTGGGGTCTGCCGACCATTGTGTAAGATGTGTTAATCTAGCCGAAATGTAATATTGCCAAATATTGGGTAGGCCGAAGCCACCTGTTTTAGAGGATCTATAAAGTGTGGTGAGGTTACATCTAGGTTTTTTTCCAGACCAGATAAATGCGTTAATATCTTTCTGCAGTTTGTCCAAATTATATTTATGAATATTGATTGGGAGTGAGCGGAAATAAAATAGAAGTTTAGGAAGAATTGTCATCTTGATTGCACATAATCTGCCAAGGAAAGAAATATTAAAGGTGGTCCAGGACTTTATCAACTTTCTTATATGAGCGAAAAGGGGAGGGTAATTATGTTGATATAGCGTATTGAAGTTTGGGGTAATATGAACACCTAAATATCTGAATGAGTGAGGGCACCAAGTAAAAGAGAAATTGTTTTGGATGTGTTGTGAGATGTCAGTGGGTATATTTATGGGTAGGATTGAACATTTTGAGAGATTAACCTTGAGGCCAGAGATCTGATGAAATTGCTCCAAGGTCTGAATCAATATTGGGAGTGAATTGATTGGGTCAGATAAAAAGAGAATGGAATCGTCAGCGTATAAACTAAGTTTGTACTCTATTTGATCTTTAATGTAACCCTTTATATTTATATTATTTCTTATGTGGATCGCTAAAGGTTCTAATGCCAGGGCAAATAATAAGGGTGATAAAGGGCAACCCTGCCGCGTGCCTCTATGTAGTGGAAAAAACTCAGAATTGGCACCGGGAATCTTGATCCTTGTTTGTGGAAGATGATATAAGGCTTTGAAACCATGAAAAAATGAGTCTTTAATGCCACATTTTGGTAAAATAAGATCTAGATAGGACCATCCCACACTGTCAAAAGCCTTATTGAAATCAAGGCTCAGAAGAGTGACAGGGCGAGAGGTGTCTTTTACTTTTGATTTGGTTAGTAAGTATTTGTGAATGGGGGTGCTGTGGGTTATTGTATAGTTGGTTCAGTTCCCTTGATAAAGTTCTAATATCTGCTAGTTTGGCTTTATTTTTTTTAGAAGCTATGTCAATGAGTTGGCCTCTGATCACTGCCTTATGGGCCGTCCAAAGAGTGGGAGGAAGAACATCTGGGGTGTTATTAAGTAAGAAATACTCCTGTATATTTTTTTGAACCTGTTCGAGTATTTGTGGATCTGAGAGGAGGGAATCATTGATCCTCCAATTGTGCGGCGTATGTTGAAGTCCGATACTTGATGTGTTAAATGTTACTATTTGGTGGTCTGACCACGGGCAAGGGCATATGTTGGCATTAGAGGAATTGGCAAGGATGATTGGGGTGGTGAAAATATTGTCTAGCCTTGCGTGGCTATTGTGTGGTGCGGAGTAAAAAGTGTATGCCTTGATACCAGTGTTGTGGGCTCGCCAAGCGTCAAGAAGTTGGCGATCGTATAAGGATTTAGAGATCGATTTTGTAAAAGATCTGGCAGTAGGGGAGTTATTACTTCTATATAGTGAGGAGTTAGCTGCAAGGTTAAAGTCTCCTCCGATGACCATGTGAGGTGAGCTGTAATTATCTAAGATGTTAAAGAAGTCGTTAAAAAAAGTGGATTGAGCTTCATTAGGGGCATATAGAGAAGCAATTGTGAGTTGGCGACCATTTATTTTCCCTTTAATAATGATATATCTGCTTAAAGGGTCTTTAAATATATGTTGTGTATCAAAAATAATGGAATTTCTGATGAATATAGCTACACCTCTGGTTTTATTAGAAAAAGTAGTATAAAATGTTTGATTATACGCTTTATTAAAGTATTGAGGGTGATTGGCGGCCGAGAAGTGCGTCTCCTGCATAAGAATGATATCAGCTCCCAATCTTTTATAAAAATTAAAGGCTTTCTTTCTTTTGTGGGGCGAATTGAAGCCCTGGACATTATGTGTAATGATCTTTAGATCCATTGTTAGGAAAACAAAAGGTGACTATAGTAGCTATGTAATGTGTTGGAGAATGGAAATAGAGCTGGTTTTACCGTATATCCATCCGTGTGATCTGAATGGAATTACACAGAAGACTGCACCCTCGACCGCCCCATATCCTGTGGCAAAAGGCTGATGTGGAAAACAGGTACTGAGAAAATATTTAGAGCATGGAAAAGTTACAAGTTGATTAGTGAACATTATATTCCTTCAATAAGTTTTATATGACTTCAAAAGTGATGATAGATTCAATAGAAAAAACATCATTAAAAATTGGATAACAGAAATGCTAGGGTCGAAAGAAAATATATCTGACGACAACAAAACTTTCACAAATGGACTAAACCGTCCACGTCCTGACAATGCATTGAGCAAGGGAGGTCCAAGGACCGGGCAAAGTATGCAGAGCCTCAAAAACATTGTCAGGTGGGGGACAATCCAGCCTCGGCGCCTGGGGGAACAGGCGATGCTAAAATGCTGAGAAATAAAGGATATAAGGTGGTACATGCCTGAGGGCGACAAATATTCTTAAAAAAAAAAAAAAAAGAGAAGCAAATGTGGCAAGAAATAGAGAGTATGCATTAATCGCTGTATATAAACTAGCATATAGTTAGATAGTGTGAGGTTATAACTCTGAAAAAAAATTATTGTTAGGCCCTAAAGCCTCAAGTGCAACTGATCAGTGAAAAATTTCCTGTAAGAACAAATATAAACATTATGTTAAGTGAGGAGCAATGTCTTTAAAGTCAAGGTTAGCCCGAATCATGCAAGAGTATAAACCCTGCGGTGACCACAGATATTAAGGAAGTAAACCACTTGTGTGATGCTAAACTTATAAAGAAGTGATGCCATACTGGAGCTAGATTGAGTCATGTTCGTAGATAACTTGAGAAACAGTGACATCCACAGGGCAAAGTTGGTATTATTTATAGTGTGTGGAAGTGAATCCAAAATAATACAGAACTAAGTCCAGATAAGAACTGTTTGAGAAGGAAGTCATCCTTGAGTTGGAGTGAAGTGTGTTTATTGAAAACTTATGCAACAGTGGCATCCACAGGGTGAAGTTGGTATTGCATACAATGTGTTGAAATGGGGCAGAGAAAAAAAAAAGAACAGCAGGAAAAGAAGCAAAAAAGGAAAATCCAGACAAAAATTGTGTTGGCAAGAAAAATATTACTGATCTGATGATGTGAGTCAGACTGGGAGATTTCTAGGAGATTGTCGCAAGTTTCTTTGATCTCGTCTTGATGCCGGGGTAGACCAGATGGGAGAAGGTCTAGGAGTAGATGGAAGACGCAGGGCAGGTTCAGGGTCTAAAAGGCCCAGCTTAATTAGGAGATCCTTTCCTTCCGTTAGATTGTATACTGTGTATACTGTGCCATTATGAGGGACTGATAACTTAAAGGGGAATCCCCATCTATAACGGATTCTGGCACTTTGCAGGACACTTGTGACTTCCCTCATGTTGCGTCTCCTCTCAAGAGTCGCAGGGGATATGTCTGGATATATTTGGATTCTTGTCCCTTCAATGTTAATATTTGTGGTATTTCTGGAGGCCCTCAGGATGTCTTCTTTTATAAGGAAATCTTTTAGGCAAAGGATTATGTCTCTAGGTGGTTTGTCTGCTGGTGGCTTCGGCCTTAGTGCTCTGTGCATCCTGTCGCATAAAAATGCATCATCATTTTTGTCAGGAACCAGGGAGTGAAACAGCTTAAGCATGGCGGTGTGTATGTCTGTTATTGCTTCTGGAACTTGCGTTTGCACATACGCAAAATTTTCCGCTAATGTTTCATAGTCTTTTCTTAAATCATTGTGTGCGAGGGTCAGTTCGTCATGTTTAGTCTCAAGGATATCTGTGCGATTTCCTAGGGCTGAGATTTCCTGTGTTAGGGCGTTTGTGGAGTTGCTGACCTCTTTGTGAATTTTATCTACCAGTTTTTCATATATTGCTGCTAGGCTGTCCTCTAAGTCTGCCTTAGTGATTCCTGTCTGTGGTATGTGTGGAGAGTTGTACTCACAGTTTGGATTGATCAAGGAGACATCATTTGCAGAAGAGGAGCCTTTCTGAGGCAGCATGGTGCCGACGCCATTTTGGGACATCTTGCTGTGCTTCTCCTGGGACCGGAGTAAATAAGTTGTGAGATGGCTCTGAGAGTGGCGCTTCTTCGGTCCCTTCTTGCTTCCAGGCATGCACCAGGTGTTCAGGCAGGGATATTGGTAGTTTTAGTGCATGTAATGAGGGTGTAAAGCCCTGTAGTCGCCTTTCCCCCAGATAGCAGCCGCGGAGCTGTTAGAAAGAGCCGCCGCCCTGCATCGCGCCGCGCATGTGCCCCCCCCATAATATATATTTAATAGTATTGAACTGCATAATATATTGTTCTCTAAAATAATAGTATAATAGTATAAAATAATGTATAAAATTACATAAATTAGCAAATAAATGTGTGTGTGAAAACAAAATAAATTTTGAACAACAAAGAAAATTAAGATATTTTGAAATATTACCTTAGAGAAATAAAATAAAGTATGCATATATTCACAGCCTGTTCAATGTTGGCAAGTGTGTCAAAGATGACAGAAAAGTCCTGCTAGCTTAAGTCTCTTCAATCTAGCATCTGGCATGATTATAATTATTACACTTCATAATACTTTCTGGAAATCTTCCAATTATTACCCTGCCTGGAAAAGAAAACCCTTTTTTGAAAGTGTAAACACCTATTTAGATGTATTAAGTCATTAAAATTTATATTGTTATTACTGAAATCAGTATTCTGAAAAGTTAAAAATAATTTTATTCAAAATAAAAAAAGGCAAGTGAGTTCCTGACATGCATTCGAAATAGCTAATTTTGGAAACAAAATAAAAAGGAAAAAAAAATGCTAAAAGGACACCCTCATTTTTTAAACTGACCATAAAGTATCAAAAAAATCTATGTTTAAGTTTTATTTATTTTACTGTTTCTGACATTTCATCAAGTGTTACTGAATATTTGAGCAGCAAAACAAAACCATGTTTCAACAAGATATCATGTCCCTTTGATGATGAACTAAAGAGATGATTTTCTATTCAAGGATGTGGGTGATAAAGTTTTGTTTATTATTCAGAACTAATTTCCCAAGTGTAGCAGGCTGCAAAATAATGGACCATGACTGAAGGGTTCTGCTGCCTTTTATCAAACACACTGGGCTTAAACTTTCATCCAATACTGGGTTATTCAAATTCTCTGTGTCAACAAGGCTCTTTAAATCCCTCATTGAAAATATAAATTTTATATATCAGACCTACAAAATATGCTGTTCCATACATAGTTATTGATTTCACTATTATCATTCCTTCAATCTCCCTTTATTGCTCCTTGATGAATGCAATACTTTATTACTTGTACTCTGTACTTTTACAAAAGTCTCTATAATTAATTCAGTTCTCATGGCTATTACATAAAAAAGCTCAAACTTTTTTTTAAACAAATATTTTTTTTGTATTGAGTTCAAATTAGTACAAATTTTGCATATTTTATTATTCATTAAATCCACTAACACAGAGGGAATGATGATATACAATATATATATATATATATATATATATATATATATATATATATTTACAAATAAATATCTGAAAAGTGTGGGGTGCATTTGTATTCAGCCCCCTTTACTCTGACACGCCGAATCAAAATCTAGTGGAACCAATTGCCTTCAGAAGTCACCTAATTAGTAAATAGAGTCCACCTGTGTGTAATTTAATCTCAGTATGAATACAGCTGTTCTGTGAAGCCCTTAGATGTTTGTTAGAGAACCTTTGTGAACAAACAGCATCATGAAGGCCAAGGAAAACACCAGACAAGTCAGGGATAAAGTTGTGGAGAAGTTTAAAGCAGGGTTAGGTTATAAAAAAATATTCCAAGCTTTGAACATCTCATGGAGCACTGTTCAACCCATCATCTGAAAATGGAAAGAGTATGGCACAACTGCAAACCATCTAAGACATGGCCGTCCACCTAAACTGACAGGCCGGGCAAGGAGAGCATTAATCAGAGAAGCAGCCAAGAGACCCATGGTGACTCTGGAGGAGCTGCAGAGACCCACAGCTCAGGTGGGAGAATCTGTCCACAGGAGAAATATTAGTAATGCACTCCACAAATCTGACCTTTATGGAAGAGTGGCAAGAAGAAAGTCATTGTTGACAGAAAGTCATAAGAAGTCCCGTTTGCAGTTTGTGAGAAGCCATGTGGGGGATGCAGCAAACATGTGGAAGAAGATGCTCTGGTCAGATGAGACCAATTAAACTTTTTGGCCTAAAAGCAAAATACTATGTGTGGCAGAAAACTAACACTGCACATCACCCTGAACACACCATCCACACTGTGAAACATGGTGGTGGCAGCATCATGTTGTGGGGATGCTTTTCTTCAGCAGGGACAGGGAAGTCTAGACCTAAATCCAATTGAGAATCTGTGGCAAGACTTGAAAATTGCTGTCCACAGACATTCTCCATCTAATCTGACAGAACTTGAGCTATTTTGCGAAGAAGAATGGGCAAAAATGTCACTCTCTAGATGTGCAAAGCTGGTAAAGACATCTCCAAAAAGACTTGCAGCTGTAATTGCAGGGAAAGGCGGTTCTACAAAGTATTGACTCAGGGGGGCTGAATACAAATGCACGCCACACTTTTCACATATTTGTAAAAAAAAAGTGAAAACCATTTATCATTTTCCTTCCACTTCACAATTATGTGTCACTCACATATGTCATTATGGTCTATCATAAAATCCCAATAAAATACATTTACGTTTTTGGTTGTAACATGACAAAATGTGGAAAATGTCAAGGGGTATGAATACTTTTTCAAGGCACTGTATATACTGTATATATATATATATATATATATATATATATATATATATATATATATACAGTATCTCACAAAAGTGAGTACTCCCCTCCTCAGCTACTATTACAGCCAAAATGTACAGTAATGTAGAAAATACATATTTCTTTATATCCCTTGGGGATTATAGCGAAAGTGACAACAAAATCTATACACAGGTTCACTGGTCTGGTGACCTGCTGTATTTACACTCAAGTACATAACAGATACAGTATGTTTCCTGCATTGCAATATGGTTGCATTGTCTAATTTAGTCTTTAGCTGTTCCTCCCACAAAGCAGACAATTGCAGACATGTGTAATATGTAAGGCTGCACTAATGAATACAAAAAATGTTGCTGTCTTAACCACTTCAATACTATGCACTTAGAACACTTTACTACCAGACCAATTTTCAGCTTTCGGTGCTGTTGCGTTTTGAATGAGAATTGCGTGGTCGTGCGACGCTGTACCCAAACAAAATTTTTATCATTTTGTTCCCACAAATAGAGCTTTCTTTTGGTGGTATTTGATCACCTCTGCGGTTTTTATTTTTTGCGCTATAAACAAAAAAAAAAACGAAAATTTTGAAAAAAAATAAAAAATTCTCTATTTCTGTCACAAAACTTTGTAAATAAGTACATTTTCTCCATCACTGATGGGCACTGATATGAAACACTGACGGGCACTGATATGCAGCACTGACGGACACTGATAAGCGGCACTGACGGACACTGATAAGCGGCACTGATTGGCACTCATAGGCGGCACTGGGCACTGATAGGTGGCACTGATGGGCACTGATAGGTAGGCACTAGTATGTGGCACTGGTGGGCACTGATATGTGGCACTGATATGTGGCACTGGTATGCACTGATAGGGGCACTGGTACACACTGATAGGGGCACTGGTGGGCATATGTACAGAAAGGGGCCAATTCCCTGGTGGTCTAGGATGACATCTGAAGGTGGCACTAAGTGCCATTAATATTGGGCACTATGCCCCTTACCTGGTGGTCTAGGGTGGTCTCCCTGGTGGTCCAGATCAGCTCCCTGGTGGTCCCTGGTCGGCTCCCTGGTGGTCCTGGGTGGGCACATCCCTGGTGGTCCCTGGGCAGGCTCCCTGGTGGTCTAGTGTGGCGATCCTAGGGGGGGCTGTGCTGATAAATCATCAGCACAAACCCTCCCTGTCAGGGATGCAGCCGATCGGCTCTCCACTCCTCAGGTCTGCAGACCTGAGTACAGGAAAGCCGATAAACGGCTTTCCTATGTTACACTGTGACCAGCCGTGACTGGTCTAGATTGGACTAGAAAACTGGATGAGAAGAAATAATGTACAGGCCATTGGTATTCCAGAGAGAGCTGAGGGGAAGAATCCAGTGGCATTTATTGAATCATGGTTACTTTCAGTGTTTGGCAAGGACTCATTCACTCCCATGTTCTCTGTGGAAAGAGCAAACAGGGTGTCCATGCTCCCTCTACCTCCAGGTCACCCTCCCCGGGCTTTTCTTTTTAAAATGTTAAACTACAAGGACAGAGATGTAATTCTCTTAAAAGCACGTGTCATGCATGAAGCACTGGTAATGGATAACACCAAAATCTCACCGTTTCCGGACTACTCAGCGGCCATGCAAAAGCAGAGAGCAAAATTTACAGATGTTAAGCAACGCCTGAGAAATCTGAATCTTCAGTACGCTATGCTCTATCCAGCCAAGCTAAGGGTGGTAGCAGGGGGAGAGGCACATTTTTTCGACAGACCAACCGCTGCCGTGGCATGGCTGGACCGGGAGAAAAGATCACAATTTGAGGTCGGGAAACTTCCTCAATCCATGAATGAAGCCATAATAGTAGTGTTGCTGAAACCTGGTAAGGATTCCCTTAGAGCGGATTCCTATAGACCTATCTCATTGCTGACAGCCGATGCTAAGCTGCTGGCAAAGGTCTTGGCTTCAAGATTGTCCAAAGTTATTCATAAATTGATCCATAGAGATCAGTGTGGTTTCATACCGACCCGTTCCGGCCGATTGTTCTTGAATTTGCAGCTCCCTGTAGATAATACAGGTAGCAGAGCTATCTTTTCCTTGGATGCGGCCAAGGCCTTCGACAGTGGGGAATGGCCATATCTGTGAGAGGTCTTGGAGAGCTTCGGGGTGGGTACCACGTTCATACAATGGGTACAGGTGTTATACGCTTCCCCCGCTGCCCGCATTAGGGTTAATGGGGAGTTATCAGGGGTCTTTGCACTACATCGGGGCACTAGACAGGGGTGTCCTTTGTCTCCCCTGTTGTTTGCCATGGCGGTGGAACCCCTGGCTGCACGCATACAGGCTTCTCCAGAGATTATATTATTCCAAAGGGGGCAGAACTCGAAGGTAATCTCCATGTACTCCGATGATACCCTTTTGTATCTGGGAGATACTAAGGGGACATTGCGGGCAGTAATGCACTTAATTGACAGCTTTGGGGAATTATCAGTCTTTTCTATCAACTGGGACAAGTCAGTACTGATGCCCCTGGACCCACTACTTGAACCACTGCCGGAGTGCGCGGCGATGGTAAGAGTGGTCTATCAATTTAGATATCTGGGGATTCAGGTCACGCCAGACCAAGACGATTTTATAAGACTGAATTTACTACCATTGTTGGCCCAATTTAGAGAGAAATACTCCAGCTGGTGCAAGCTCCCACTCTCTGTGGTTGGGAGAATCAATTTAATAAAAATGGTATGGGCCCCTCAACTCCTGTATGTCTTCAATAATGCCCCAGTGTGGATTCCGAGAAAATGGTTCCTGCGTATTGACACACAATTTAGGGAACTAATCTGGCGCAAAAAGAACCCTCGCATAAGTTTAACCACCCTGCAGATGGGGAAGGATTAGAGAGGACTGGGGGTACCCAATCCCAGGGTTTACTACATAGCATCCCAGGTTCAGCAGCTGGGGGGATGGGGTGAATTGGATCCTTTGGATCCAATTCGAAATATGATTATCCCGGAAGGATCAAAGTGCTCTGTCCTGACACATCTAGAGGGGGGTCTTTCGCACTTGCCTAGAACAATGCCTACAATCTCCCTTCTCACTACACTGTGGAAACAAGTCAAGTCAAATTTAAACATAAATGGTTTTCTGAAAAGTACACCCTTATGGCATAATCGTAGCTACAAAGAAATAATGAAATTGGAAGGATTTAAGGGGTGGGAAGAAGCTGGACTTATATATATTTCGCAACTATACAATGGAACAATCGTAAAATCTTTCTTGGAACTCCAACAGGAGTTCCAAATTCCGAGAATCCACTTCTAATAAAAAATTTACAAATGCGACACGCAGTGAACGCACAAGCAAGGGTCACTAAACTTGAGCTGGCAGTACACTCCATATTAGACGTTGTGTTACAGACCTCGGATAAAAAGGGAATGATATCCAGGGTCTACTCTATGGTGCTTGGCGCAATGCACAGTGATAGGATATTACCGTGCAAGAGGGGTTGGGAGGATAATGAGGGAGCTATTGATGGGGATGTGTGGGAGGCATGCATGGCGGCTGCCCCATTGGTCTCTGTGTCGGACTCACAAAAGTTGTCACATCTCTTCTTATTGCACAGATCATAAACACTACATGTATGGGGATATAGGGAGAGTTTACTGTGTCCGAAATGCCGAAGAGAAGATGGAGATTTTATACACATGCTGTGGCGATGCCCAAAACTCTTCCGGTATTGGGAAGAGGTTATCTCTACGATCTCACAAATATATCAGTACCCACTTGCAAAGGATCCAATTGTGTGTCTTTTGGGGGCTCTTGAAGAGGAGCTTCTGACTCCCCACACCCATCTAGCAATAATACCTCTACTATATATGGCACATAAGCTTATTGCTAGATGTTGGATCTCCCCTAGAGTCCCCACAAAGGGACAGTGGGTGACACAAGTTCATTTAATGTTGATAAGAGGAAGGTTGACGTATCTACATAGAGGGGCGTCCAAAAAAGTTCCTCTCTATGTGGCAACCATGGCTGGACGTTCTGGGCTTGGCACCGCAACAACTGGTAATGAATAGGCTTCTGGAGGGCTGAGGGGCAGTGATATGATATCACTGTTCTACAATTATCTTCTAACTGTGTGTGAAAACTATCAATTTGCGGGGAGAATCCAGATCACTGTTCTACGAACAGTGAAATGAGATATCACTGTTCTTAGAACAGTGATCTGGCTTCTCACCGCTAATTGATAGTTTTCCCACACAGTTTGCAGATGTTCTAAGAACAGGGATATGGCTTCTCCCGGCTAATGTATACCTTTCTCACAGAGTTTTAAGATGATTGTAGAATGTACAATCATCTTAAAACTGTGTGATAAAAGTATAAATTAGCTGGGAGAAGCCATATCACTGTTCTTAGAACAGTGATATGGCTTCTCCCCACTAATTTATACTTTTCTAACACAGTTTTAAGATAGTCCACATCCACCTCCATTTTTGATTTTTTTATGTTTTTTTTTAATTATTTAAAGTTATTTCCCTATCCCCATTTCTTTGAAGGGCACTTGTCCGACCCTTACCCCATGTTCCTTCCTTTTGCAGACCTCTAGGACTTTCCAGGACTTTTTTACAGTACTTTTCAGAAATTTTAGTAAAATTACCAGAACCCCGGACCCGAACCCGGACTTTTTTTGAAAAGTCCGGGTTCGGGTCCAGGTCCCAGACACCCAAAAGTTCGGTACGGACCCGAACTTTACAGTTCGGGTTCGCTCAACACTACTCAAAAGCCTTAGAAGCCCCACTGTCAATAGAGGAATGAGAGGCAGCACTGAAGGCCATAAAACCAGGCAAGAGCCCAGGTCCAGATGGCTTCCCGGAGCTTTACTATAAAATCTTTACAGACATGCTGGCCCCAGAGTTCCTTAACCACTTCAGCCCCAGAAGGATTTCCTATGTTAGGACCAGAGCACTTTTTGCGATTCGGCACTGCATCGCTTTAACTGACGATTGCGCAGTCGTACGACGTTGTACCCAAACAAAATTTGCATCCTTTTTTTCCCACAAATAGAGCTTTCTTTTGGTGGTATTTGATCGCCTCTGCATCATTTCTGATCACCGCTATAAACAAAAAAAGAGCAACAATTTTGCAGAAGAAAACAATATTTTTTACATTTTGCTAAGAAAAAAAAACATTTTTTTCTTCGGTTTGGCCGATTTATATTCTTCCACATATTTTTGGTAAAAAAAAAATGCAATTGGCGTTTATTGATTGGTTTGCTCAAAAGTTGCAGCATTTACGGATGATGAAAATTAATTTCTGGGGTTATTTTTTTTTTTTACTAGTAGTGGTGGCAATCTGTGACTTTTAGCAGTACTGCGATATTAGGGCAGACATGTCGGACCATTTTGACACTTTTTTGGGACCATTGGCATTTATACAGCGATCAGTGCTATAAAATATGCACTGATTACTGTGTAAATGCCATTGGCAGTGAAGGGGTTGACCCGCAGGGGGAGATCTAGGGGCTAACTGTGTTCACTAGGCGTGTTCTAACTGTATGGGGACTGGGCTGCTATGGGCATAAGAGATCAGTGACAGGGATCAGTAGATCTCTTATGTCCCCACTGTCAGAATAGGGAACCGCCGTGTTTACATCGGCGGTTCCCCGTTCTTTAGCTCTGGCTGCTCATCGCGGCTCGCCGGTGGACATTGGGTCCGCCTGCTCCACGGGCACACTCCGGAGATGTGCTCATGCCCCCTAGCGGCCACTTCACAAATTGTCGTTTATTTACGGCGATTCGCGGTACACTTCCACACTGCCACAGTAAATATACTGCGCATGGTGTGGAAGTGGTTAAAGCCTTCAATACACTGTCCACCACTCCCTGCTGCTCAACAAGACTGTTAGAAGCCTACATCTCAGTGATCTCCAAAGAAAGCAAACAACCAGCCAACGTCACTAATTATCACCTTGTGTCTCTCCTTAACTTAGATGTTAAGTTATTTTCTAAGATATTGGCTACCCAACTGGCTTATCATTTGCTGGCCTGGGTTGGTCTAGATCAAGTGGATTTTGTCCCTGGCAGAGAAGCCAGACACAACACTATTAAAGCCCTGAACATCTCTGGTTTACATCTTCCCAGCAGGAAGGCTTCTTTCTTGCGACGGATGATTTGTCAAACGCCTTCTCTATCCACAATGGAATGAGACAGGGAT
>BLSH010104546.1:330602-347720 GCA_018402905.1 Glandirana rugosa | reverse complement strand
GGAAAGGTGGACCTCCCCCATTGTACGAGGGGGGTAGGGCCAACGGGGATTCCCAACCTCGAAAAGGAACGTGGTCAAAGGCTCCACGACAAGAGAGGGAGCCCTACAGGGAAACAAACAGACCGGGACCTTCAGGCAGGCGGCGTGGGAGTGAGGAAGGGGGTTAGCTAGGGGCGGGCAGGAGAAGAGAGGAGAGCAATCGAGCATAGACAGGGGGGGCAGGGTAGGGGTTGGCGGGGGGGAGGTGAGAAAAAGGAAAAAAAATTAAATAAAGACCAGGAGAAAATACAATAGAAGAGGGTGTAGAGGAGAACGGGGCTCAGATCGTGGGGAAGAAGAAGCTTGGTTGGCCCGTATAGACCAAATTAATACAGATCAAAAAATGAAAAAAAGGAAAAAGAGTGGAGGGGGGGCGGTTGGGGATGGGACGGGGGGGACAGATACGAGCTAACGAGAGGAGAGAAGAGGACGGGCGGGGATCGATTGGGGGAAGGAGTGAGGGTGCGGCGGACGGACTTCCAGGGCCAGACAAACAAAGGGACATCCCGAGGGAGAGAACAGCACCTCGGAAACTGGTGCAAGGAAAAGCTCCAACCCTTAGGGGCAACCGGGATGGGGGGAGCATGTTACCCCCTCCAGGTGGAAAGGCCTTGGATAGACCTACCGGCCCCTCAGGGATCGGGGAAGGGGAAGAGGAGGGGGGTAGGGGAAGGAGGGGGGAAGGTGGCTCCAGGTCTTCCAGGGTATGTAGGAAGGGAAAGCGCAGAAGGGACGGAAAGAGCTGAGGATGAGAGTGGTTTAAAGGCCCAGGGTCTCCTGTCCCCCCACCCCCGATTTACGGGGGGGGGAACAGAGGATGGGGCAAAAACAAGAAAGAATGGTGGTGGCCATAACATATAACGTCAGAGGAATGGGAAGCCCAGTAAAGAGATATAAAATCCTTCAAGAATTAAAACGGTACTCAGCAGAGATTGCATTTTTACAAGAGACTCATCTAACATTGGACACAAATATAAGAATATACTCAAAAAATTTTCCAACCTGGTATTACGGAGACTCTCCGACAAAAGGAGCGAAGGGAGTGGTCATCGGCTTCTCCCACAGGGTACGATTCGACCCGGGGGAGAGGCTGACGGACCCAGGAGGAAGGTACCTGTTTTTGAAGGGAAAATTGAACAACCAAGAATGCACCCTTGTAAACGTATACTGCCCTAATAAAAATCCCATGGGCTTCCTCAGTAGGGTACTGGAAAAACTGACAGATTTTAAGAAAGGGACTGTAATAGTAGCAGGGGACCTTAATTTTGGAATGGACCAGGAACTGCATAGTACGTCCCGTGCACGTGGGATATCGTTGTCTAAGATAAGGGGGGTAAAAAAGAAGCTTTACCAGAATCAGTTGATGGATACTTGGAGAATATTGCACCCCGAGGAGAAGGACTATACGTTCTTTTCCCACGTGCACGGGACACATTCCAGGCTGGACTACATCTTAGTGGAACACAGAACTCTGGAACAGGTGGAGAAGATAAATATAGAGATAATAACCATATCAGATCATGCACCGGTAACTATGACACTAGATCTAAGAGAGACAGGAGAGAGGGACTATGAGTGGAGATTGAATGAGGAATTACTAAACGACAGGGACACTATAGAGAGAATAAAAAAGAACTAAGGGAATACTTCAAAATAAACACCACAGAGGAGGTCCCTGCCTCTACAGTTTGGGAGGCTCACAAGGCCTACATAAGAGGGGTACTGATTGCTATAGAGGCAGAAAAAAGGAAAGAAAGAAATAGAAAAAGGGAGGAAATTATAAACCAACTACAAGAATTGGAACAAAACCACAAGAAAGGAATTAAAGAGGTTCTACAGCATTTAATAGGGAAAAGAAGGGAATTAAAAGATCTGATTGATAAGGAGACCCAAATTACATATAATAAAATCCGAAGGGAGAGGTATGAAGGGGGGAATAAAGTGGGGAAACATCTAGCGAGAACCCTGAATAAGAAAAAATCTAGAAATTACATAGAAAGAATACAGAGCGGAACGGGGAATATAACATACAAAACAAAAGAGATAGCAAAAAATTTTTTGGAGTACTACAGGAGGCTATATGCAGTCAGAAAGGAAGGGACCCCTCAACAAGAAGAACAGAGGAAAAATAAAATTAGGGAATTCCTAGAAGAGGCTAAACTGCCGAGAATAGAAGAAGAAAACACAAGCATCTTAGACGCCCCTTTAACCATAGAGGAGATAGGTCGAGCAATAATGGAGACGGCATCTGGAAAAAGCCCCGGGCCAGATGGCTTCTCCATCAGTTATTACAAAAAATTCAAGGAAATCCTGGCCCCAAGAGCATGTCACTATATGAATGATATCGGAGGTAGATGGGACATGAGAGACGAGGCCCTGATGGCCACAATTACTGTCATCCCAAAGGAGGGGAAAGACAAAACTCTCTGTTCCAGCTACAGACCGATTGCGCTACTTAATGCAGATATTACATTTTTTTCCAAAGTACTGGCCCACAGATTAAAAGGAGAGATAACAGCCTTAATTAATGCGGATCAAGTGGGATTCGTAGAGGGAAGAGAAGGGAAAGATAACGGGATTAGGACCCTGCTGCTAACCCAAAAAATAAAGAAGGAGGGAAGGCCCAGTCTACTCCTGTCAATTGACGCTGAAAAAGCGTTTGACAGGGTAGACTGGGAGTTCATGTTCCAGACACTGGAAACAATGGGTATAGGAGGAAGTATGAGGCAATGGATTGGGGCGCTATATAATCACCTGAAAGCTAGAGTAAGGATAAATGGGACATTGTCGCCCTCCATGGAGATGAGGAACGGGACAAGACAGGGCTGCCCCCTGTCACCATTACTGTTCATCATCTCCATGGAACCTTTGTTAGCGACAATAAGGAACACCATGGAAATAAGGGGCTTCCAAGTCGGGGACGAGGCGCATAAAACAGCAGCGTACGCTGACGATATTTTATTATATGTCAGCAACCCGAGAGACTCCCTATGCACCCTAATGAAGGTATTGGAAACATACGGGGAATTATCAAACTTTAAAATTAATTACAGTAAGTCTGAAGCCATGATCATAAATTGCAGCAAGAAAGAGAGAAGGGAGATACAGAGAGAGTACCCTCTTAAATGGAATAGTGAAAATGTAAACTTCCTGGGAATTAAGATCACAAGTACTGAGGAAGGGCTATACCATCAAAATTATATTCCCCTATTAAACGAGATAAAAGAGGAAGTAAGAAGGATTATGCACAGACCCCTATCATGGGCAGGGAGGATAAACGCAATAAAAATGATTATACTACCCAAGATAACATATAAATTCCAGATGCTCCCAATACATATCCCACAAGAGTTCTTTCAGACAATGAAAAAGATTCTAACAAGTTTCATATGGCGTAACAAGAAACCGAGGATAAAAACGGAGGTGTTGACTAGGGGAAAGACAAGGGGAGGGCTTGCACTACCAGACATAAAAAAATATTATTTAGCAAATATATTGGCACGCGTGAAAGGATGGTTTCAAAATGGTAGCGGGAAAAAATGGGCAAAAATAGAAAATATATTGAGCAAAACACAATTAGGGAAAATGATTTGGATACCACCGAAATTCAGGAACCTAGATGAAAACACTAGTAACCTCACACATAAAGCACTTAGGGTTTGGGATAACACTTTAAAAAAAGGAAAATGGAAATATAACTCACCACTCATACCACTACAGGGGACAGATTATTTTGCACCAGGACAGGAAGAAAGACATGGGAAATGGATAAATGATGAGTCAATAAAATTAAGGGATATAATGGATAAAGGGAAAATAAAGACACTTGAAGAACTAAAACAAACGGAGAAGTTTATCAAGATCAATCAAGGAGGGTTCTTCAACTGAGGCACTTTGTGGACACCCTCCCAAAACCCTTA
This sequence comes from Glandirana rugosa, assembly GCA_018402905.1. Lineage (NCBI taxonomy): Eukaryota > Metazoa > Chordata > Amphibia > Anura > Ranidae > Glandirana > Glandirana rugosa. Next base: position 343,761 of record BLSH010104546.1, on the reverse strand, counting down.
AGGACAGGGAGTGATCTGTCGATCTTAGAAAAAGTACTCAAAAGAGGGAAAAAGAAAGGAGGGGTGTCCGAAATGTACAGGTTGCTTCAGGAAATGAACGATGAGGAAAGGCCTCCATTCATTGACAGGTGGGAGGAAGAGTTGGGAGCACGAAAAACAGACCAACAGTGGGGGGAAATAATGAGACAAGCCTATAAGACAGCTACAAACAGTAATACATGGGAAATGAATTACAATTGTATCTCCAGATGGTATTGGACACCAGCCAGAGAGGTTTAATTTCAAAAAGACAAGACAGGAAAATGCTGGAGAGGATGTGACAAAAGAGGGACAATGGCACACCTATGGTGGGATTGCCCATCTATTAAAAAATATTGGGAAAAGGTCACGGAGTTAATAAAAAGAATAACAAAGGAAGAAATAGAGATAGATCCCTGGGTATGCCTATTCCACTTAGAGAAAAAACCCACGAAACAGTACATAAAAATGTTAGTGCCAATCCTTCTAAATGTAGCCAAGAATTTAATACCAAAACACTGGCAAAAGAAAGAGCACCCACCGTTAAGGGAATGGTGCCATAGAGTGGAAGAAATAGCAAGCCTGGAGTACTTAAAATGGGATGAAGAAGAGGAAGGGACTAACTCAAAAACAGAAAAATGGGAAATGTGGGCTAGCTTTAAAAAATCAAAAGAATACCTGGAAGCACTGGGGGTGGAGAACGACAATACGGAAGACCTGGAGGAGAGGGGGGACGGGGAGAAGGGGGGAGGAGGGAAACTAGAAAGCACAGAACGAATTAAAACTCAATATGGGATTAAAAAAAAAAAAGGGGGAAAAAGAAACCACAAGGATGTGAGCAAGCCAGGATTCAAAATTAATAAGTAAAGCTGACATAAAGCAGACTGGCAGCATACTGAAGTGGTAAAAAAAATAGAAAAAAAAAAGTGAGCCTATAAATGTTTTCTTTCTCTGACTAGTGTCATGGTTAGCCACATTCCTGATTTATGCTAGGGCATATACAGGATACATAACAGGGTGTTTCATTTAAATTGTTGTTACGTATGTCACATAAAAGGAGGCATTGAAAACATGATAAGAGAATGGCAATATCCGGTGCTAAAGTTTAGTGTTTATGAACCCATAAAAATGTCAAAAAGTCAGCAACTTATGAGGGTATTTTTTTTTATATCGGCTACTGAAGGTGTTTATCAGCTAATAGGTCAGTAAAGCTATATTAATTGTTTCATAAGTATCCAGTGGATAATTCAACTGCAATAGACAAAACTTGTAAGGATTGTTATTTAAAAATGATCTTTTAAAATACATTGTAGACATGATAGACCAAATGTTTAAATTTAACGTTATTTAATACTAGAATAGATCAATTCAGTGGACAAATATTTGCTTTTATTTTTTTTTAAATATTCTTTATTTTAATACAAAATATCCAAAGAGAGAACACAGTTATGCATTGGAAAATTAGTCTTATATGTGTAATATAAAACATTTCTATGGAATCCTGACTTCAATTATAATAATTCAAACGACTACGACCTCAGGGCCACAGTTGCCTGTATGGTGACCCTCAACTTCAGCCCACGGGGAGATGTGGCTGCCAAAGTGTTAGGTGTCTGGTCTAGCTGGCCTCAATCCCCATTCAGTTCAGGTGGGCAAACTGCCCCAGGCGGGTGCCCGTTCCGCCCCATACACCCCACCTCCATCATGCCCTCACCAAACAAGATGGAGCCTCAAAGGGCCATCGAGCCGGGGCCCACACCCCCGGGAATCTCCACCTCCCTTGTTAGAGGAGAGGAGAAAGCTATTGCTGGGAGACTAGGGCTGCCTGAGCCACATCACCCCTATCAGGCCAGGGGTCATATCTTCTAACCAAGCCATCCATAGACAATCTGCAGGCTTATGCCAACTTCAGTTGTACAATAATGTGATAGAAGGAAGTAACCAGAAAAGAAAGAGAGGAAGAGAAGGGAAAAGATGAAGTAGGACCCCCCATCAAGCACTAACCTGCATCTCCTGCCACCGAGAAGCAAACGACCACCCGCATCGACCACCAGCCGCTCAATGTCCTTGTGAGGCCGCCGCTCTTGGTGCTCAAAAAAGAAAAAAGGAAAATACTTTTGTACGATCAGTCAGGGCCTGTAGCTCTCCGCTCCCTAAGATATGGCTCTGCAAGCTGTAATAGTGCCACCTCTAAATTAGAGGCAACCCAGTCCGAGCCTCCGGCACACTCCATCCAGCCCAGACAGCAGTGAATCCATTCCTCTTTCCTCTGCAGGTGGCCACTCACTCCTCCACATCCCTATTTTCCCTCACCTTGCGAGCCCATTCCTCCATACTGGGAACCCGAGCCTGTTTCCAATATATAGGGATCAGCCTTTTTGCAGCATTTAGTAGGTGGGGCATTACGCACTTCTTATATTGGCTAATCGGAATGGGAGGAACCTGCAAAAGAAAGTGAATCTGGGAGAGTGGAACATCAATGTCTAAAATGGTCTTTATTTGTGCCCTGACTCCCGCCCAAAAAGGTTAGATATTGGGATAGTCTCCCCATAGCTGCAGCAGCGTGCCGCGTTGGCCGCAACCACGCCAGCAGTGGTCCGAAACTGTGGGGTAGATCCAGGCCATGTCAGCCGGCACCCTGTACCAGCGGGTTAAAAGCTTATAGTTGACTTCTTGCTTTCTTGACTCCATTGAGCAAGAATGTGTTAGCCGGTACAGGTGAGCCAGCCATGCCTCGGATAACTCCACTCCCAAGTCTCTCTCCCATTCCCTAACATAGGCAGGCTTAACAGGGGGACCCGTGGCTCCCAGGAGGTGATATAGCTCTGAGACCATATGGGGAACTGGTTCCTCTTCCACAAAGAGGCGCTCAAATGGTGTGAGGGTCTCGACACTTTGGATAGTGTGACCGAGAGTGGAAAAAAAATTGCTAAGTTGCGTATGTCGCCAAAAATCCATCGTAAAGCTGTCATGGCGGGCCCGAATGGTTGCAAGAGTTGGAAGTTTACCATTCTCCAGGAGGGTACCACAGCACATATGTCCGTCCATCGCCCAATTCCCAAAAAAGGCCCTTTGTTCCCCCGGGGGAAACCATTGGAAGCCCCCAAGTGGGGCCAAAGGTGACGTTGGGGGGACAGTGAGTACATGCTATTTATCTTGTCCTAGACCCTGAGCACCTGATGCATCAAGGGAGAGGTCCCAAGCGACAGTCCCCTGCTTGTTCTAGGCAGCCACGGGGCATATGGCAGGTCTCTTCCTGCCAAGCATTTCTACAGTGTGACCCACATCTGCGAGCGCGTGTGGAATCGCCAGTTCAAAAAGTTCGATGGCCCTATAATATCTCCGAAGATCAGGGATGCCCAATCCACCAATCTGCTTTGAGTGTTTTAGTATGCTCATAGCTATTCTTGGTTTCCGGGTGTTCCACATGAACTCTGACAACATACTGGCCGCCCTGGAGAAAAAGGAGGCCGGCAGGGGCACAGGAACTATTTGCAGAAAAAACAGTACCCTCAGGAGAATATTCATTTTAATTATGTTAATGAGTCCCAGCCATGTAAATGCCGCCCTGGTCCAGTGTTGGAGGTCTGTCTTAATCTCAGCTAGTAGGGTGGGGTAGTTGCTATCGTACAAGGTCTCAAATCGGTCAGTCAGCCTAATGCCCAAGTATCTGATAGAAGAGGTGGCCCATGTAAAGGGGAACGCCGCCTTTAGATTTGTGATTAGTGAGGATGACAATGTGATTGGTAATATCTCAGACTTTGCCTCATTAATTTTAAAGTTTGAGAGCTTACCGAAGCGCTGCAATTCGCTCAGAAGGTTCGGCAACGAGACCAGGGGTTCGGAGACATAAAAGAGCACGTCACCCGTATAGGCCTACATTTTGTGTTCAGTGTTTCCTACCCTGAACCCCCTAATTTTTGGGTTGGCACAAATCCTGCGCAGCAGCGGCTCTAAAGTGAGTGCAAATAAGAGGGGTGATAGTGGGCACCCCGTCTCGTGCTGTTCCTAATAGCAAATTGCAAGGATAGGAAACCATTCACCTTCATCTGTGCGCTGGGTCCCGAGTACAGGGCCATAATCCAGGCCATCATGCTCAGACCCAGCCCCAAGATCTCGAGGACCCCCATCAAAAAGGGCCAGCTCACCCGGTCAAAGGCCTTCTCCGTATCCGTAGATAGGATGCGGCATTGGCCAGATTCCGGGTTGCTGCGTGCCCAGTGTACGAGATGGATAGCTCTCAGGGAATTGTTCTGGGCCTCTCGAACCCACCACAACCCCGTCTGGTCCGGGTGCATGAGCTGCAGATGTTTCAGATGATTCACTAGTATTTTAGCTAAAATTTTTACGTCCACGTTCAGCAGTGATATGGGGCGATAACTTTGTGGCAGGACGGGGTCCTTGCCCTCTTTGGGCAGTACCGTGACATGGGCTACCAATGCTTCTGGAGGGATTCGGCCACCCTTAGCCACCAAGTTGAAGAAAGTGCACATGGAGCCAACCAAGAAGGGCAGGAAAGTGGCGTAATAAGCCTTGGTGAACCCGTCAGGGCCAGGGCTTTTTCCGCTCGGTAAGGACTTGACCGTCGCTTCAATTTTGCTCAGCACGATCGGGGACTCTAGTGCGTCCCTTTGCTCCAGGGACAATTGCTGCAGGCCTGTGGCCACCAAGTACTCCCGAATAACAGCTCCCCTCTCAAACGTGTCAGTTACCGACCGACCCCCACCAAGCGAGTACAAGTTAGCGTAATAATCGCGGAACACTGTGGCGATCTTGGAGGGGTGATAGACCGTCTCTCCCGCCACGGACCAGAGCTTCTGTACATGTGTCTGAGCCCTCTGTTTCCTGAGTGCTCTAGCCAACATTCTGCCACATTTACTACCGTGCTCATAATACCTGCAAACTTTCCAGTGTAACAAGCCGGAGAAAAGGTCCCTCAACCCCTGCAACCTCTCCAAGTCCTCTGGATGACCATTCTGTTTGTGTTGGAGTTCAACCTTCTGGAGGGCATCCAGGAACCTCTGGAAGTCTGCTTGTCGTGCCTTCTTACATCTAGCCCCTTGGGAGATCAGTTCTCCTCGCACCACTGCCTTGTGCCCCTCCCAAACCAATCCCTCGCTCACCCCTACATTAGAGTTTTCCTTAAAATAATTGGTTAAAGTCTCAGACACCCTTGCCACCACAGCGGGATCATCCAAGAGGTTCTCATTCAGCCTCCACAACCATGTCCGGCGTGCCCCCTGCGGCACAGCAAAAGTAGCAGTCACTGGTGCATGGTCAGAGATAGTCACGCATTCAATGGTCGTATCCTGTAGCAGCTCAAGAGTGTGTCGGTCTACTAGCAGAAGATCTATGCGTGTGTAGACATCGTGCACCTTAGAGTAGTAACTATAGTCTCTACCAGAAGGGTGCATGATCCTCCAACTATCTAGCAAGAGATGTGACTGAACTTTCCTGCGGAAATGCTTGAGGAAAGCAAACAAGTGGGAGGGTCGGCAGTGGGAGGAGTCTAGCATGGGATCCGGGCTCACATTAAAATCCCCTCCCAGTATCAGGTGGCCTTCTCTAAATTCGGCTAGCTTCTCCAGTGTGTTGTCTAGGAATGTGAGTTGGTTGGTATTAGGGGCGTAAACTGTGGCGAAGGTGTACATGGTCTCCGCTATCCGCCCCTTCAGAAAGACATACCTGACTTGGGGGTCTGAAATATGAGCTAGAGGTTGGAAGGGGCACGTTTTATGAATGGTTATAGCAGTACCCCCCGACTTGGGGTTCGGGGAGGTACTGAGAAACCAGTGGCTAAACAGATGGGTGGGCAGCCTGGGGGTGGACTGGGGAGTGAAGTGTGTCTCCTGCAGAAACAACACTTGAGCCTTCAATCTCTTCAACTCCACCCAAAGCTTACTACATTTGATCGGAGAGCACAGACCTCTAACGTTATAGGAAAGTACATTGAGGGTGGTCATGGCGGCTGTATCCAGCTGTAAGATCTCGGAATGCGATGGTGGTGCCGGCGCGGGCGGGCGGTGATGCAGGCTGTGTTCTCCGGGGGAGCTTTGACAGAAAGAGAAAGGAAGGAAAAAAGAACAGATGAAGGCATAAAACTCAAGCATATATAAAGAATTGTAAAACATTAGCATATGCCGGACATAAAACATCCAGCGCCCTTGTAGGGGCAACAGTTGTGGACCAGGACTGTGGCCCCTCTCTGTAGGGGTGGGACCGGGCGTCCCAGCCCATCGTTCCATCCAGGATCTAATCCCTGGGCAGGGGGGCCTACGGGGGGAACAGTGGCCAGTTCAAGGGGGGTAAAGGGACCAGTCTCCTATCACCACCTCATCAAAGTGTTCATTGGGTCCCAGTGGGGGGTGCCAGGAACAAGGGAATAGTGGCAACTAGGGTGAGAAGTCCATATCATCTCAGGGGTAACAAGGCAAGTGCCAGTGATGTGAAGGTTAGGGCCACGCCGCGACCCCCATCCCTCCCCAGAAATGTCATCAAGTAAGCCCCTAGGGCCTACCATCATCTCAGTTACTTAACCAGGTCCGAGAGAGACAGCTACTAAGGCCAGCGGGCAATACTCAATCCCTGTAGGTGGAGGAGCCTGGAGAGGCCCCGGAGGTTTTACTTTTCACGGGCATCCAAGGCTGAGATAGAGTTAGGGCTGGAAAATTCGAGGTACCCCTCCAATCTGGGAAGTCCACATCGCCCAGGCCCAGGGCCGTGAGGAAGGAGGGTAAATCATTGTTGTTGCATAGAACAACCAAGCGTCCATCTTTTTTCACCTGCAAGCTGAAAGGGAAAGGGAAAGCCCCAGCTGTAGGACAAATCAGCTTCTTGTAAGACTGCGGTCTTTCAGTGTGTACTTATGTAACTTGCATATGATGTCCCTGGGATTTTCCGGGTCCTGAGAAGGGGGCCGCAGTGCTCTGTGGGCTTGATCGATTTCCACTGTTGGTGTGCTAGGGAGACCAAGAATTTAGCGAAAAATGCCTGTCAGAGTAGGGATTAAATCCTTGGGTGCCGTCGCAAACCGCGGATGCGAATGTTGGCCCTCCTACTGCGGTTCTCAAAGTCATCCATCTGAGATATGAGTGCTTCTATTTCCTGATCTTGCACCTCACACCTCTCCTGCAGCAGTGAAATGTGTGGGAAAGAATCATACAGCTTTTGCTCCAGGGTTTCTAGCCTGCCCCCTACGTGTCTTGTTTCAGCTGAGCTATATCCTGTGTGAAGACCTTCTCTATCCTTGTGGTAAATTGTTCCAGGTCCTCCCTTGTGGGGAGAGACCAGATGTGGAGCTTCAGGTCCCCATCACACAGCAGTTCTACCTGATCTGCACCCTGGTCCCTGGAGACTGCCAACCCTGGGGAGGAAGTGGGGTCATCCCCACTCACCAGTCCTGGAGAAGCCACCAGCGAGAGCTGCATCCATGGAGGAGGAGATGGCGGCGCCTCGTGGTGCTGTGAGGCCTGCTGACTCGGTGCCATCTTGGAGCGTCTCTTCCCGGCCCGTCGTGGCTCTGGAAAATAATGATCCAGCGAGCCTCTCCCCACTGTCTCCGCTGGCGGCTTCTGGGATGTCGTCCGCCTGCGCTGGGACATCTGTCCGGACCGTTAGCCGCTGCTTCTGACCCCGGGGAAGCTATTAATGGCTGCAATGGAGCGGAGCTGTGAAGAGGCACATCCTCACTCCTCCATGTCTTGGCCATGCCCTCCAAATATTTGCTTTTAATTAAATTTGTGACATGCAGGAGTGACACCTTTAAAGTTAACAGCATGCTAATAAGTGCAACATATTTTAGTACAACCTATTTTATCCATAGAAAGGAGAAAACCGCATGATGGTTAGGGACTTTAGAGCCATTTTTGCATTTTTTGCACAACAACTAAATCATTATAGACATGAAGATTACATAAAATGGAAATCCAAGAGAACAAAATATTGGTAGTTTCAATATTTTATTTCACACAATTTTGGAGCAACAGTTTTGGAAATGCTAAATATTAGTACAAACTAAAATACTCTAAGGGCTTGGTATGGATTGGGGGGTGACCCTCACGCCTTTTTGTGTCACATTCTTGTTTTGCGGGCAATGGCTTGCAGCCGGGAAAATCAATTTAAGCATAATTTTTTTTCTTTATGTATGTCCGTTTTGCTGCAGCAGATTCTATTCACAGTACAAATGCACAAGGCTAAGGGGACTGTATTTAAAGGATTTTTTCATTTTTATTGTTTCACTTCATCATTAACCACTTGCCGCCCACCCACCATCAAATGACAGCTGGACGGTACGGCTCTCATTCTGGGAAGATGTCATATGATGTCACCTAGAACGCGTACTATTGTGGGCCGGGGGCATGCAGCACAGAGATCGTGGCCACGGCGTGTTGCTAGGACACAGCGCGACCCCAATCTGTGTAAAGAGTCGCAGCCGTGGGTCTTAAAACGTGATCAGCTGTATCCAATCACATGAAGACAAGGAAGTGCCAGTAATTGGCGCTCCTTGCCCCACACTGACAGAGTGTGTGGAGAGGAGTGCCGATCAGCAGCATCTTTACTCAGAGAACACCTGGGCATGTAATCAGGCCACTGATCATCAGTGCCCTGATTACAGTAAAGCAATGCCCATAATTGCCAGCATTCGGTGCCCATAAGTGCCACCATTCAGTGCCCATAAGTGCCACCAATCAGTGCCCATAAGTGCCACCAATCCATGCCCATAAGTGATGCCAATCAGTGCCTGCCCATCAGTGCTGCCCATCATTGCCTATCAGTGCTGCCCATCAATGCCAATCAGTGCTGCCCATCAGTGCCCATCAGCACCGCCCATCAGTGCCCATCAGTGCTGCCTATCTGTGACATCTATCAGTGCACACCAGTGATGCCCTTCAGTGCCCACCAGTGCTACCTATCAGTGCCCACCAGTGGCACTTATCACTGCTCAGTATTGCCGCATATCAGTGCCACCTATTAGTGACTATCAGTGTGCCATATTAGTGCTTCCTCACCAGTGTCCCCTAATCAGTGCCCATAAGTGCCACCTCATCAGTGCCCGTAAATGCCACATCATCAGTGCCCATCGGTGCAGCCTATCAGTGCCCATCAGTGCAGCCCCATCAGCACACATCAGTGAAGGAGAAAAATTACTTATTTACAAAATTTACTGATAGAAAATAAGAAAAACATTATTTTTTTCAAAATTTTCAGAATTTTTCTTTTTTTTAGTAAACAATAAAAATCCCAGCACTGATTAAATACTAACAAAAGAAGGCTCTATTTGTGTGAAGAAAAATATATAAATTTTATTTGGGTACAGTGTGGCATGGCCGCACAATTGTGATTCAAAGTGCGACAGCGCTGAAAGCTAAAAAAATGGCCTGGGCAGGAAGGGGGTGAAAGTGCCCTGTATTGAAGTGGTTAAAATCACTGCTCCTTTAAAAACTATCTGTTTTAAAAACAATATAGTTACATCCAAATCTATAAACATTGTAAAGGAACACCTACGTTTGGCTTATCACGCAAAAAAGTTTCTCAAATCAGGTTGCTTCTGCTCTTATAGCTTACTGTAGATACATATTAGTGCTCTAGCAACCAATTGTTTTGTATTATTGTTTTATTGTTAATAGTCTGTATGCACATATAAAATTATATAAATGAACAGTTAATACAAAATCCTTCAGCTTTATTACAAACTGGTGGATGATAGGATAATAGGATCCCTAAAGCCTGCCATACATGCATACATACATTCAGTGGGCTTTCATCTATTTGTCACTATAAAAAATAAGAAATGACATTATAATACATGCTTTATATTCATATGGGTAATACTTTATTAGAAGGTGAATAATGATTTTATTTAAAAAGTAAAGGTAACTATTTATTCATGGAGGCTAATGTACTGAAAGAGTTGAGAATCTTCACTCAATAAATGTTAAAAATGTGATTGTAATTGTCCAATCATGGGAAAATCAAAACTTAGTTCATTTGGATGCACAACTATGTGTATAGCCATGACACAGCAAGTAACAGAAATGTGTTTTTACATTATTGCAAAGTGATCATTCACTCAAAAAATTGAGTGAATATTCTCAACAAATTTAGTAAACCAGCCTCATTGCCTTAACTACTGATATTCTCTTGATACGTACTGAACTTTTGCAGCCAAAGGAGTCGCTAATGTGCTTACTGCTGTTTCCATCATACAAGGGGGTAATTTACTATAACGCGATTCTGCCTGCTAATTAGTGCAAAAATGGAATTCACTAAAGCCCTGAGGGAAAAAATACTCCCAAAATCAAATTCACTATAGCGCCCAGACAACAGTAACTGACTAAAAAACTAGTCGTGGTAGAAGCAAGGGAATTGCACATGGAAATAATGTTTAGAGCATGAACCTAAATGGTTCTTAAAAATGTAGTATCTTGTTTAATGATGATCTGCTTTTAAATTGTTTAAAAAAGTGATGTATAACCTGAAATATCATTGAAAGTCTGAAAAGAGCCAAATTCACCCTTTTTTCCTGACTATTCATCAGCTCAACTGAGCATGCTCAGATGAGAAAATTCCCTCATTTTAACTCCCATGCCTTTTTACGCACTTGCCTATAATGCCTACTTGAGAAGGCAAATTCGCGCTATATAGCCCAATGCAAGTTTCAGCCATTGATTCTAATGGTACAATTGTAACTTCACAAAAAACAAGGTCACTGTCCCCCATCTATAACTGGCCACTACAGCAAGGAGCTCTCTGAAAAGGCAGATACAGACAAAAGTAAAAAACAAAAAAAGTTCCAAGCTCAACTTGCGGACCAGTCTGCCACCAAGCCAAATACACCTGTCTAACAGTCCAGCGTTTAAAAGACAGGGGATTGGTTACACACATTTGCAAGTGTATGTGTAAGCTGCAGGCCACGACAAGGCTCCCTGTATACTGCAGACCTAGCTCTATATATAAGAGGCTTCACAGTGGAAGCACATACAATTGAATGGATAGATGAAGGACAGGTGACTGGAGGAGCCCAACCCTCCTTAAAGGTACATGACCAGACACCCAGCCGTGGCCCCATGGCGGCTGCGGCGCTGGTATGGTACCAAAAGTAGTGACTACACAAAAAACAAGGTCACTGTCCCCCATCTATAACTGGCCACTACAGCAAGGAGCTCTCTGGAAAGGCAGATACAGACAAAAGTAAAAAACAAAAAAAGTTCCAAGCTCAACTCAACAGGGGATTGGTTACACACATGGTTTCGCTCTTCACACACAGTTTGCAGATGTTTTCAGAACAGTGATATTATATCACTGATATGATAACACTGTTCTGAAAACATCTGCAAACAGTGTGTAAAGAGCGAAACCATATGCCTGCTCTTCTCTATGCTGTATTTTCACACACAGATTCCAGATGTTTGAAGAACAGGTGTATGGTTCCTCCCCGGTTTTAGGTAAAGTGTTCTAAACTATTTTCAGATGTGTGCAGAACAGATGTAATGTGTGAAGAACATCTGTTCTGGTGCAGAACAGATGTGTGTGAATAACAGATGTGCAATCATTAGCGGCAATAATAAAAGTGACACAGACTATAAAAAGAAGTGTGAATAACAGATGTACAATGATTGACGGTTTCATTTAAAGTGATACACAGACTTTAAAAAGAAGTGTGAATAACAGATGTGCAATGATTGACGGTTTGATTTAAAGTGACACCCAGACTTGAAATAATTGTGCAGAAGAGATGTGCACTGATTCCCGGTTTCATTTAAAGTGACACACACATTTTGCAGAACAGTGATATGGGTACTCCCGGCTTATTTATACTTTTTTGACACAGTTTGAAGATGATTTTAGAACAGTTCTATGGCCTCTAATGTTAATTAATACTTTTCAGACCCATTTTGAAGATGATCTCCATTTTTGCATTTTTTATGTTTTTATTTTTTTTTTAATATTTAAAGTTATTTCCCTGTCCCCATTTCTTTGTAGGTCACTTGTCCCACCCTTACCCACATTTCCTTCCTTTTGCAGACCTCTAGGACCTTCCAGGACTATTTTACAGCATTTTTTGTGCCTAAAAGTCTCCATTGATTTCAATGGGGTTCGGGGTCCGGGACAAAGTTCGGGTTCTGTCCAGACCCGAACCCGGACTTTGTCCCGAAGTTCGGCCGAACCAGCAGAACCCAGACTTCTAGAAGTTCGCTCAACTCTAATCCCAATTAATAAATGTTTGTCTAAACGTACCACATAATATACTAATGCCACTAAATTAATGTACATAATTGTGTTGCTGCTGTGCAAATAAATGTAAATTCTTGAGCTATTTTTTTTTAATTTGTTTTGGGGTGAGCTGGGTTTGGAGAAGTGAACTGTCTTGCTAATGCCAAATTATGGGAAGGTGTAATTGTGGATTCAAAAAAAAACCTAATCTCTTCCGCACACCTGCAAGTAAATGATAAAGGTTGTTTAAGTGGAATCTTTTCTTTTAACAGGTCTGGAGAATTGCAGGTAAGTGCCGGTTCACACTGCTGCACTGTGCAAGATTGCATCTGATTCACACAGTACAAGTCACATGCGCTGTCCATGCGATGCGATTTCAGCCATACAGATAGTATGGCTGAATTTGCATTGCATTTGAACCAAACTCGTACAGGACCCTTTTTTTCTTTTTTAGTCAACACCAGAATTGGATTGCATGGGTGCTCACGCCCATACAATCTGATTAATGTCCAAACTGTTAGTTTGCACTGTGATATGTGAGCTGAAATGGGGGTGTCATTAACAATGTATTGACACTCCCAGCAGGTCACACATGGCAGTGTGAAATGCGATATGGGAACCTGCAGTGGATTTGCAGGGTTCCCGCATTGCACAAGTGTGAACCGGCACTCATAATGAATTTAACTGGTGGATAAGCAGTGTTGTATGTCTCAAACTGACCCTTTGTCTTTGTCATTCACCTGCCTATTACTAAAAAAAAATTGTGATTGCGATCAAATATTTGCAAGCAAGTGTGGCTTTGTCCTCTGACCCGGGAATGTCTTTGTGTTCACCCGGAAATGCCTTTGCTGGTCAGGATCTCTATATAAGTGAATCTTGTGTTTCTGTAAGGGCCCAGTCTCCTGTTTCGGTGTGAACGAACGTTTAT
>BLSH010104546.1:301657-314848 GCA_018402905.1 Glandirana rugosa | reverse complement strand
GTAGATTTGCACTCAGAACGTGGGGAGAAATATTATGGGTGGGTGATACTGCTAGTTATAGGACAGATAGTTACGGTTCCCGGATTTGGTGGGACGGTTCTCTGTGAGCGATACCTTGTGCCGATAGTTTGTGTTAACACTGTAATATACGTAGGTCCTTTGGGTGAAACGAAACCCTTTACGGGGTTTTAAGGTTGTGTTTAGAAAGGGTGTGTATAAGGTTAGTTTGAAGGAGTTTTTCGTTGCTCCCCAAAGGTAACGGAAGTTTCTGAGTTAGAGGAAGGTTGAAGAGGTTACGTGGTAGTCTCTCTCCTCCGCGTGACAACACCTCCACACATCGTACAGGTCATTTTCTGATAAGAATTTGTTTAGTGGTGAATGGAACCTCCTGGGTCCCGCGGAGGAGTCCAGGTTATAGTCAGGAACCAGGTTGAAGTCCCCACATATTATAAGGTGTCCTTGCCGGTGATCTAAGATTGTTTTGATGGTGGATCTTAAGAATCTCATTTGGTGCTGGTTGGGCGCATACAGTGATGCTATGGTATAGATGGAGTTTTCAATTTGGCAGGTGATAATTAGGTATCTACCCTCTGGGTCCGAGGTGCATTGGAGAAGTTGGAAGGAGATTGAGTCTTTGAAGGCAATGGAAACCCCTCGTTGCTTTTTGAGGAAGTTTGATTGGAATATGTGTGGGAAAGATTTGTGTTGGAATTTTGGGGCATTTCCCAAAGCAAAGTGGGTTTCCTGGATGCATATAATGTCACAATTGTGTTTGATAGCCGTGTTCCATAGTGAGTGCCTCTTGGCAGGGTGGTTTAGGCCCTTGGCATTGATAGACAGGATATTGATCGTCATAGTGGGTGGGTATTATAAAGAGGGGTGCAAGACTCACGTTTAGATGAGCGGGAGGTGGTGTCAAGGAACTTGAAGAGTAGCGTGACTTATTCTTCTGTAGAACGAGGTAATTGCTCGAGGTATTCTAGGTTCTTTGAAGACAGGCTTGCTTAGAGGTAGCTAGCTGTTTGGTAGGTGAGTTACCAGGCCTGTGATCAGGGCCCCTGTGGGAGTAGAGGCCTGTAAGAGAAAAAGTTAACAAGCGGAAACAATAACAAACAAATAGGTATTTTTAACATTCAGCTGTTTGTGCTGAGTAGCAGCTGATAGGTGGGGGTAAAGTTCAGGGCCTCATTAGGGGTGAACCCGAGGCCCGATCATGTTGGGTCGTCGTTTTCTGACTGTGTGGAGATTTCTTAGGGTAGTCATGGTTTGTTGCCCTGTTCTGTTGGTGGTATCGGGAAAGGTGGGGTTGGGTCTCTTTAGGACTGTTCTCTTGTGTGAGCTCAGGGATTATACCCCAGGCGTTGAGGAGTTTCATTCCAGCATGTATATTGGAGACAACATGGTGGGTGCCATTCCTGGTGATTATAAGGGTGGCGGGGTGGCGCCATTTGTAGGGCACTTTTTGGTTGTTCAAAGCCTTGGTCACCGTTTTGAGGCGTCTTCTGAGCTGCAGAGTGTGTTGAGAGAGGTCTGGATATATTTGCAAACCGGTGAATGGGTCCGGGAAGTGAGGTAGGGATCTTGAAGAGGTCAAGATTTGTTCTTTGGTCTGGAAAAAGTGGACTCTCAGTAGGACATCTCTAGGGATGGAGTCTTCCAGGTGTCGAGGCTTAGGGATTCTGTGAATGCGATCTATAGTGAGTTCAATTGGTGATAGTTCAGGCACTAGGGTCGAAAAGAGTTTGGACGCGTAATTGCGGAGTTCCGCCGGTTGGATAGTTTCCGGAATCCCCCTTATTTTTAAGTTGTTGCGCCTCGAGCGGTCCTCAAGGTCTGCCAACTTAGATATAATCCACTCGGTGTCGTCTCTGTTTTCATTGTGGGCGTCAACTAGGTCATTGACAGTGATAGTGCATTCTTCCATCTTGTTTTCTAAATACTGGACCCTTTTGTCCACGTTGCTTATCTCAGCCGAGAATTTGGTTAGTACTGATGTGAAACTATGAGTTAGAGAACTTTGCAAGGACAGGAGCATGTCTTTAAGCGTGGAGTCCAACACCGGCTGTCCAGTGGTCGGGAATGATGCTATCGATTGTAGGGGTATTGAGGGTGCGTCCTCATCGCCTGGTGGGTGCTGGTTTGAGGTATCTAGTTTCAGTTTAGATTTGGCTGGGCTCTGAGTTGACGGGCTAGAGGGTGGGGATTGTTGGGGTGAAGGTGGAAGGCGTTGTGGGTCTCCATCTTCTAGATCTGCATCAGGGAGATCAGTATAAGAGTCTGATAGGGCTGTTGCTGATGGTGAGTCTTTTGTATGGGTAGTCCCTTTCGCCTGATGGGGTGGGTAGAAAAAGGCTGTAAGTTTTTTAGGGATGCGCTCTTCCTTTCTCTTGCGGGACATTGTGAGCATGTTTGGTTCTTATTTGCAATTAATCTCCTTTGCTTGTTGTAGACTATTGATCGGGCCTCTCCGGGTATCTGTTTTAAGGAGCCATTGTACCCTGGATGTGGCTGCTAGGTGGAAAGGGAGCACCAAGATGGCCGCCGGTGTGGGGTGCCTGGGTTGTCTGCAGTCTTTGGCCGGCTATATGAGGTGCCTAGTAGAGGGGCAGTATGGATTCAGGGATGTGTAGTGGTGTCTTCGTATTTAAGTTCTTTGTTCCCTGTTCCCCGTCTGCTCCAGTCCCTGGCGTGAGACCTCTCAAGATGGCGGCCGCGCTAGGCCTCGGTCGATTCTGGTGTAAAATTTTAGGGTTGCAGTGCTGCCAGAATAACTTTTGGGTGCCCCAGCTGTGTGGTTAGGGTGTTGTGTGCCCCCGGTGTCTGTGGATGGGCTGTAGAGCCTGTTTGGGGTCCGCTGCAGCGTCCGCCCGTGTAGGCCGCAAAAGCCTCAGGCTCGATTTGGGGCTCCGCGGCTTCGCGGCGTCCGCGGTCCGCGATTTTTATTTTTTTTCTGGCAGAAAGGTGCTCGGGTGTCAGGGAGGTTGGGGTAAGGTAGTTGATGTCTCACCCAGCCGTGGATCCAGTGGATTCCTTTGGATTCCTCCCAGGGCAGACGGAGCTCTCTGCAGATGCGTCCTTCCTGGCTCGTTGCTGGCCACGCCCCCCCAATGTGAAACAATTCTGACTGTTCAAAGTTTGGCTGGTACAATGATTTGTATGGTATCAGCAAGCCTACATGATACATTTAAACAAGGCTATCTAACTCACAGAGTAGTTCAATGGTATGGATGGTATGACCTTCTGAAAGCTTGCATTGTACTCAGCATTAGATGCTGAAAATATGCAAACGCATATTCGCCAGTTAGCCAATGCACATCAGTTTGATTGCTTCCATACTATGCATTCCGTTTCAATAATTTTTATTGAAGTTTTAGACAATAACAAAGAGGCAAAATGTCATAAGCCTTAGTCTGTTGTACAAAGAAAAATGCAAGATAATCATTAAATCACGTGATAATAACAAAACAATTAAGAAATCTGCAGTAAACTATGCAGCTATATGTAAACGGGCACCTGGCGAGAGATGCTATGGCCCACCTCGAGACACCCCCTCTGGGAACAAGCTGTGTGAAGAGTAAGGGGAAACAACATATCCCGCCACATTCAAAAAATAAACAAGAAAAAAAAAAAAAACAATTGAAAGCACAAACGTCTTAAAATTGCCTGGAAAAGCAAGCAACCCTTACTTCCAGCCACAAGACTGGGAAAGGATAGTGCTAAGCATGCACCAACAAGACCCAGACATTTAAAGAGAAGCAAACAGAGAGGGGACAGTAAAAGAGAGAGTAGCTACAGAAGAGAGAAAGAAAGAGGAACAAGGGAGAAAGATAGCACCGGGGAGCCTTATGAGAAATTGATAGAGGTATAGATCACAGAGGGAGATTTAAGTACTTCTTCCAGGGACCCCAGACTAGGTCAAAATTGGTTGATGTATCTAGAATGATACTGGCAAGTTTTTCCTGCGTCATGATCCATGAGATTTTCTGTTTAGCTGCATTGAAAGATACTGCGGGGCGTTTCCAGGCAATGGCAATTGTGATTTTAGCACCCAACAGAATGAAATGCATAAGTTTAAAGAGGGGTCTAGGAAGTCCGTTAGGTCTGACATTAAGAAGGGCCATTTCTGGAGAATTGGTTGACCCGTGATCTTACGAATCAGGTGGAATACCCTATTCCAAAAGCCTTGAATGCGGGGGCATTCCCACCAAATGTGGAAAAAAGAGCCCATACTGCCGCAACCCCTAAAGCAGAGGCCCGAGGAACTTGGGAACATGGCTGCAAGCCAGGTTGGGACCAAATACCAGCGGGTGAATACCTTAAGAACGGCCTCCCTCAAAGTGATATTCGCTATCCCTTTAAAGGATCTCTGGAACGGAGAACACCACCTGTCCGCCTCACAATCTACCTCCAAATCTTTTTCCCATTTCCTCGCAAAGGGAGGCTTATCTGGACTCTCGATCAGTGATGCATAAATCAGGGAGATACCTCCTCTTTGAACCTCCAGCTCCGAACACCATTTTTCATATGGGGTGACACTAAGAGAACCAGTTCTAAGTTTCCACAATGAAGTCAAAAAGTGATATATTTGCATAAAACGAAACTGCTCAGAAGGGGGAATATCCAATTTGTTAATGGAATGAGATAGGGTCAAAGGACCTGTGGGGGTCAAAAAGTGGCCTATTCTGAAAAGGCCCTTATTTGTCCACCACTGGAAAGCTCGGATATTAAGGCCTGGAGGGAATTGGGGGTTATTAAAAAGATAATTGAGGGGGCGAAGATGAGAGATTAAATTGGGGGGTTTAAGAACTGAGTCACTTAGGGCTAACAAATGGGACAGGGTAGGGGCGAGTATAGAGGGCCTCAATTTATGTGGCGCCCCCACCAAGATATCAATGGTGTTTAAAGGAACCACCTGTCATTCAATGCCAATCCAGTCTGGTTCTTCCCCTCTAGAAAAAATGGTCGAAAACTGGGCTAATTGGGCTGCCTGATAGTATTTATATAGATGTGGGAGTCCTAGGCCACCCTGATTACGTCTTCTGTATAGGACATTCGCAGAGCATCTAAATCCTTTGCGGCCCCAGATAAATTTCAAAATTTGCAATTGTAATTTTTGCAGATGATATTTCCTAATAGGTATAGGGAGAGCTCAAAAAAAAGTAAAGAATCCTGGGGAGAAGGGTCATTTTGACTGCATGTATCCTACCCAACCAGGAGAGGCTCTCCTGATCCCACTTGGAGAGGTCATCTGCTAGTTTCTTGAATAAGGGTGGGTAATTGGCTTCAAACAAATGGCTAAAGCTAGCTGCCAAATTGACCCCCAGGTATGGTAGTTGGTTAGCATTCGTGTGTATGGGTTCCGCACTTCACCCCCTGTATGTCTCTAATGGCACATGCCAGAGATTCCATCGCTATCGCGAATATTAGAGGGGAGAGGGGACATCCCTGTCTAGTTCCCCTATAGATAGCAAAAGAGTCTGAATAATAGTTTTGTAATTTAACCTGGGCGCTAGGGTTTGAGTAAAGGGCTCTCAAGGTCTGAAGAAATTTTGGACCGAAGCCCCATCTGCTTAGAATATCGAATAGGTATGACCAATCAACCGTGTCAAAGGCTTTTTGCAGATCGACAGAAAGGAGGAAACCTGCTTGATGTTGTCCCCCGTCCCAACTCGAATTAAGGAGAGAGATGATGTCCACTGCTCTACGGATCTGGTCGGGGCCCTGCCTACCCGGGATAAAGCCCACCTGGTCTTTGTGAACATATTTACCAATAAACTTGGACAGTCTATTTGCCAAAGCTTTAGTCAAAATTTTAAGGTCATTATTGATTAATGAGATAGGCCTGTAGATGCTAACGTCCGAGTGGTCTTTACCAGGTTTGGGGATGACCGAGATGAAGGCCCTGTTGGCCTCATTCTGCAGTGTGGACCCTACCCGTAGAGAGTTAAAGAATTTTGTTAACTACTTCAGCCCCGGAAGGATTTCACACTTTAGGACCAGAGCACTTTTTGCAATTCGGCACTACGTCGCTTTAACTGACAATTGCGCAGTCGTGTGACGTTGTACCCAAATTAAATTTGAGTCCTTTTTTCCCCCAAAATTGAGCTTTCTTTTGGTGGTATTTGATCATTGCTGTGTCATTTCTGATCGCCGCTATAAACAAAAGAAGAGCAACAATTTTGCAAAAAAACCCAAATTTCTTACTTTTTGCTAAAACACAAATACAAAAAAAAATGTTTTCATCGGTTTTGGCCGATTTATATTCTTGCTCATATTTGTGATAAAAAAAATCGCAATTGGCGTTTATTGATTGGTTTGCGCAAAAGTTGCCGCGTTTACGAATGATGAGAATTCATTTATGGGGTTTTTATTTTTTTTATTTTTTACTAGTAATGGCGCGATCTGCGATTTTTAGCGGTACTGCGATATTGGGGCAGACATGTCGGACCATTTTGACATTTTTTTGGGACCATTGGCATTTATACAGCGATCAGTGCTATAAAAATGCACTGATTACAGCGTAAATGCCATTGGCAGTGAAGGGGTTAACCTGCAGGGGGCGCTCTAAGGGTTAACTGTGTTCCCTGGGCGTGTTCTAATTGTGTGTGGGCTGCCCTAGCAGGGGAAGGGAAGTGATCACAGCTTCCATGTAGAGGAAGACTGTGATCATAGCCCTTCCCCCTCTCACAGAACGGAGGTCCGTGTTTTGTTACACGGACCTCCGTTCTTTCAGTGTGGGGGGGCATCGCGATAGAGTCCGCCGCACCTGCTCCCTGGTCCCCCGAACACAGTGAGCGTGCGGGCGCGCCTCCGGCGGCGCGTGCGCGCTCACAGTGCGCGATCTCGCAGCCGCCGTCATATGACGGCGGTTTGCGATATCGAGCCACTTTGTCGCCGTCAACCTGCGGTTGACGCTCAGCAAGTGGTTAGGTAGGGAGCGATTATAGGCCTGAAAGTCTTATAGTAACCTGTAGAGAACCCGTCAGGACCAGGTGCTGAGCCCTTCTTGAGGTTCTTGATTACTTCTAGGACTTCCGCATCGGTAAACGGTTGATCCATGGCAACTATGTGTTCCGCCGAAAGGTTAGGAAGATCAATGTTATTTAAAAAAGAAGCTAGGTGTGGGGAACCAGTTGATCTCCCTGGTTTGTAGAGGTTGGCATAAAAGTTTTGGAATAGGGACATAATTAGTTTAGGATTCTGTGTAAGATTACCCGAGAGATCTCTAATCTTAGGAAAGGAAAATGACCTAAATCTAGGGCACAACCTGGCAGCCAGCCTAGGACCTATCTGGTCTCTCTGCAGATAGGAATGGGCTTTGGACCATTGAACTTGTTTCTCAGTGCAGGTGGTCAAGGCCAGGTTTAGGGCTACCCTCCCTGCTTCCAGCTGGGCCCTAGATTGGGGAGTCGGGTTCTTCTTGTGAGCCCTAGCAAGGTCATGAAAGTCCTGTTCTAAGTTCTCTATATCAGCCTTCCTCTCCCTTCTAATCCTGGCA
Organism: Glandirana rugosa; assembly: GCA_018402905.1. Taxonomy (NCBI): domain Eukaryota; kingdom Metazoa; phylum Chordata; class Amphibia; order Anura; family Ranidae; genus Glandirana; species Glandirana rugosa. The sequence continues at coordinate 307,350 of BLSH010104546.1, read as the reverse complement.
GACAGTTGGATTATCTTGCCCCTCATCACCCCCTTGTGAGCTGTCCAAAGTGTCCGGGGGTGAGACTTCCCCATTACAATTCAATAGGAAATAATCTTTGATTTCTTTTCCTAACAACGTGCATTGGACCGGATTATTCAAAAGAGTCTCGTTCAGACGCCACTGTGGGTTCTTCCTCTGACCAAGGTCAGCTCTAATATATATTATAACTAACGAGTGGTCCGATAAGAGAGAATCTTTGATGTACGATTTGGAGACCAAGGGGGTGATAGGAGCTGGTACAAAAATGTGGTCTATTCTCGCCAAGCTCTTATGTGGAGCTGAGAAGTGAGTATAATCCCTTACCCTAGGGTTGAGTTCCCTCCAGATATCTATGAACCCCACTGAGTGAAGAAGCTTAGCGAATTTAAGGCTATGTTTTGGTGGACGAAAGAGACGGGGATGACCTAACCCCGACTTGTTAAGCAAAAGGTCAAAAGCTATATTTGAGTCTCCACCCAGAATCATGGTCCCCTCAAGGTGGGGCATAATAAGACTAAACTAACTGTGGAAAATGTAGTTTGTTTTGGTTTTTGGGCATAATATGATATAAAAGTATACATCAAGCCCCCCAAGGTCCCCTGTAGTAAGATATACCTGCCCTCCAGATCTTTAATTTCTTTCAGCAGGGTAAAGGCTAAATGTTTAGCGAAGAAGATCCCTACACCTCTAGTCTTATCTGAAGCATTCGCCAGAAAAAACTGAGGATATTTAGAAGGAATAAACTTAGGACTGAATTGTTCAGGGAAGTGGGTTTCTTGGAGCAGGAGCACATCCAGATGCTGGGAATGGGCAAGTGTAAAATATTTTTTTCCCTCTTCATGGGGGAGTTAAAGCCATGAATATTATGTGTTGCTATTCTCAGATAGGAAGGGGGATTAGCGGACATTGTCAAGGTTCGGGAGCCGATATTTATGCATCACTGAAGGGGAGCTTACACGAGTCTGGAAGCAGAACGGGAGAAGCTTGCTTTGTAAGAGGGTTGAAAGGATGACCCACTGTGTCTTATCAACTGCTGGGCTTCCCCGGTGACTGGAAGGTGAGGAAAGAAACAGGGCAGTGAGAAAATGGAAAAATAAAGGAAAGAAATAGTAAACAGAAAACAGGGGGGGGGAGCGGCAAAGCCCTGCCGGTAGTCCGCCCAAGATCCTGACACTGGGGGGGTAAATTGACTCCCCCAGTCCCAGGATACTGTAACAACAAGTCTGCCAGATCGGCAGAGGTACACCTGACCAAGGGATTACCAACATATGGGTTCCAATGCCAGGGGGAGGTGCATGACAACCGCCCTGGCCTAAACCATAGACCCAAAACAAATAGATAGAGCAGAGGATTATCTGAAAACACAAAATGGATTAATGAAGAACACAAAAATTTAAGAGGATCCGGGGGCCCTCAACTACTCAACTAGATGTCACTTCAGGGGATCCCATAAGAGAGGCCCCAAAGCAACATCAAGTTCCCCTGTAGACAAATTAACTTAAACTAACAGGAGCTACCAGGGAAAACATAAACTTTTACAAAGGACCAGGAATTAAATGCAAAGAAGGCCAGTCTGCACAGCCCGAGGGGGCCCCCCCGCCCAGCCCCCCCAAACAACAAATGTGCCGGGGGAATGGGGCGAGAGGGAGAAAGCCCCCCACAGGCCGTCCCAACAAATTATCAAAGGTAAGATAAATGAGTCACCAGATCAGAACAAAAAGACACCATGAAGATTAAAATCTTAAGTGCCGCTGAGGACAAAAAACAGCAATAGAGACTTCCAGTTCAGGGGTCAAGGGGGGTGGGAGTCTTTGGCATGTTTAGGTTGCTGTTTCCGCCAAATTGGAAGAACTGGGCTCTGTGGGGAAGGCTTCTTGGAGGGGCTTGCCTGCTTATGAGGCAAAGTGGAGGAGGAATCCAGAGAGATGAGGTTAAGTCTAACCAGCAATTGTTCCCCCTCTTGAAAGGTGGAAAAGCCGTAAGTCTTGCTTTTGAAGATGAAAGATAGGCGGAACGGAAATGACCACCAATATTTGATGGATGATTTATTAAGGAATTCCAGAATAGGCTTCAAGGTTCTTCCCTTTTGGATGGTGGAGGGAGACAGGGCCGCAAACACTTGAATGGGGTGGTCTTGGATAGAAAGGTTAGAAGAGTTCCTAGAAACCTTCATGATCTCTTCCTTTACACTGTAATAATGGGGTTTCACCACAATGTCAATAGGTAATCCATCAGAGCTTGGGGGGTGGAGTGCTCTGTGCACCCTGTCTAGTTCTAGATGGAGTTCTGGGCCCCGAATCCGAAAGTTATAGCGTCTAGAATGGTTCTCCAGATCATCTATTTTGGATAGTGCTGATTCTAATTGGTCTTGAAGATCTTCAATACGGGCCATGTTCTGGTTGATTCTGGCTACTGATTGATCTGTTTTTTGTTCTATCGCATCAGTCCGAGTTCCCAGGCCTTGTAGATCAGCTTGAATAAAAGATGTGATTTGGGTAGCTGCTTGAGCCAAGCCCTTGGGGAGCATTTTGGAGAAAACCTCCATCATCCTCTGGAGATCAGAACCTGACGTTCCACTCAGAATGTTGCCTGAAGCCTGGTCCTTGAGTGGTGTAGTAAGAAGCTCATCTAGTGTCCGTTCCAAAAGGGAGACGGGGGAAGCAGGTGAGAGGACCTGGGCCGAAAGTTGAGCCCCCGGGAGGGGGCCCGGAGAGGGACGGACTTGGGAGCCCCCATCAGACCCCGCTTCCATATCCTCGCTGACCCCTGCCTCTTGTTGTGGCACTGAAGGCATCTGGGGGCCAGTTGGGGCCGGTTCATTAAAGTCTGGTTGTCGGGATGAGTCCCGTCTGACTGCCCCTGTCTGCATAGTGTCAGTTCTGTAAGCTGTCCCCTGTGGTTGCAGTAGTGAGCACGCTCTGAACAGATAATTGTGGATAAAGTTATATGCGTCCTAAGGAGATCAAAAACAGTATCTAGATGACCCAATGTGCGAGGAAAACTCACTGTGGATGTCTTAGCCCAGATGATGCCCCCCAACATGAGGAGTTTGTGAGTCAGGGCTGGCTCTCCACCTAATGACTGTGTGGTAAGACAACATGCAGGCCCGAGCTGCGGCCTTGAATAGGTGGCGGGGGCCTGGGCCAGAAGCTCGCCTCCCGGCGGAGCTGGCCTATCCCCTTATCTCTGGGAGAGCCCCCATTTAGATAGAGAGCACTTGGGTGGTGAAGCCTGCACCCCAGAAAGCTGCCTGGGGCACGATCACTGCTGTCCGCTCCCTCGAGTCCTGAGGAGGGACTCGCAGGCCCGAGCCGCGGCCTCGAGTAGGCGGACGGGGCTGCCCGCGGGACCTTCGGCCATCAGGCTGGGGAAAAGTGTCCTCTGAAGATCTCTTCTGCTGCACCTCCCTTCGGGACACCAGGGGAGGGAAGGACTGGCTCCGTGGCTTGCTGAGATGGGTCGGGAAGACTGGGACGGTCCGGAGTTCTGGGCTTACGCAGCCACCATCGGCACTCCGCACATGCGCATTCCATACTATGCATTCTTTAATGCATGCAATGGTATGTACATATTCAATAATATTACGATGTGGAATTGGAACAATCACACAGTAGTTAACGTTCCGGCAGTTAGTTTGTAGAGAATTAACAGAATCCAAGATTAGTAAATGTATTTTCTATGGCTGGTTGTGTTCCTTCTAATACCTTCAAAGCTTACAGGTTTGGATCCTACCGGTGGTATGTGAAGGCATATTCGCCAATGCCCATCAGGTTGAATGCTTCCATACTATGATCTTTTGCAATGGTATATACATATTCAATAATATTATAGTGTAGAATTGCAACAATCACACAATAGTTAATGTGCCGGCTGTTAGTGTGTAGAGAATTAACAGAATCCAAGATTAGTAAATGTATTTTCTATGGCTGGTTGTGGTCAACTCTATAGTGTAGTGGTTCCTTCTAATACCCTCAAAGCTTACAGCTACAGGTTTGGATCCTACCGGTGTCATCACTGACCCTTGCATTGTACTTGGAATTATATTCTGAAAATATGTGAAGGCATATTCGCCAATGCCCATCAGGTTGAATGCTTACATACTATGATCTTTTGCAATTGTATGTACATATTCAATAATGTTATAGTGTAGAATTGCAACAATCAAACACTAGTTAACGTGCCGGCAGTTAGTTTGTAGAGAATTAACAGAATCCAAGATTAGTAAATGTATTTTCTATGACTGGTTGTTGTTAGGAAAAGACGGTGCTAAGGGTTAATGCATTTGGTTGTGCTTTCCTCTATTTCATGGAACAGCAGCTCTATTTAAACTTCCTGCTTCCTGTAGCAAATGCTGTCCGTTCTATAGCGTTCCAGTGTGTTCCCGTGACCTGTTTGCTAAAGACTTGCTGTATCTGTGACCCGGCTTGCCCGACCTTGATTGAACTCTGCCTGTACCGACCCTCTGCCTGTTTACGACCACGCTTCTGCCTGAACCCCCTTGTACCGCACCAGCCAGCCTGTTAACGACCCTGCCTGCACCTGACGACCCGTTTGCCTGCTCCCTTGTACCGCACCAGCCAGCCTGTTAATGACCCTGCCTGCATCCCCACTCTTCTGTCTGCACGAGCTCCTGGAGGATCCTCACAACACCACCGTCATCCGCACCAGCCCTCGTGCCCCCCTGTGCTCCGGAATCTCCTGTCTGCTCTAACAGGGGTTCCCGAACCAGGGTCGTAAGAGAGGTTGCCCTCTACACAATCAGACTCCATCACCAGGTACGTGACAGAAACGGACAGCCATGTCTGAGTCTGAGCAGGGGCCCTCTCCGCTGCATGAACTCTGTCAACATTTGGACGGTCTCTCTCGAGCCGTGCAACACCTGCAGGCAGACAACACTCAGCTCCAGACCCAGCTCTGGGAAATTGCCCCATCGGGGGCTTGTCAGCGGTCAATGGAACCCACAGTGCCTTTGCCTGAACGGTTCTCAGGGGACCGTAGGAAGTTCAGAGCGTTCCGCTGTGCCTGTGAACTTTATCTCAGCCTGCAGCCCCACACCTTCTCCCTGGAAGCCACGAAGGTGGGGCTGGTGATTTCCCTACTGCGGGACGAGCCCCAACTATGGGCCCACCGGCTCCTGGAGCAAGGGGCGTCTGAGGTATCAGATTTGTCTCGGTTCTTCCAAGCAATAGCTCGGCTGTATGAAGACCCGCATCAGGCGGCCACTGCCGAAGCTGCACTCCACGCCCTCCGACAAGGCCGCCGTCCGGCGGAGGAGTACGTATCAGAATTCAGGCGTTGGAGCTCCGACACGGCCTGGAATGAAGCTGCTCTGCGCCACCAGTTCCAGAGGGGTTTGGCCGACCCCCTGAAGGATGAATTGGCCCGTGTTGGGACGCCATCCTCCTTGGAGAGGCTCATCGACCTGGCCATCCACATCGATCGACGCCTTCGTGAACGCAGAGCGGAACGTGCCAAGGTGAACCTGCGACCTTCGTGGTTGTTACCCCCCACTGGGGGATTGCCAAAAGGCACTCTGGCTGGCTCCACCATTGTCACCTCTCCTCCTCCGAGACTGCCTGAACCCCAGCAGCGGGGTGTGGCATACTCGGCATTGACCTCTGAAGAGAACCAGCGCTGAAGGAACCTCAGCCTCTGCCTCTACTGTGGAGAGC
>BLSH010104546.1:279851-291664 GCA_018402905.1 Glandirana rugosa | reverse complement strand
CTATCGGTATGGACTAAAGGACCGAGGTCCAAATCAAGCGGTGCGGAAAAGAACAGTATGCAAAGGAATAACCAACGGACACAAGCACGGTAACAGAGGACGTCCTCAAATAATAACCTCCGCTTTTTCAAGTTATTCAACCTGTGTCGACCGTGGCCCAAAAGACCCGTCCGCAACCTGTTCTTCCGCCCTACCATCGGCATTAACCGTTTCTTCCCACTAACGACCCACCGACTCACCTGACTCAACAACATACGCTTGAGGCGGTCGCCATCCTCGTATTGGGTCAGCAGGACCCTCTTGCTGTTCTTCGTCGCATTCATGACTGTGGTGTCCGATCGTGGCGTGCAATTCACGTCCAGGTTCTGGAGGTCTTTGTGCAAGTCCCTGAAGATCAGCCAATCCCTGTCCTCAGCATATCACCCCCAAACGAACGGGCAGACGGAGCGTACCAACCAGACTTTAGAACAGTACTTACGCTGCTTCTTGTCGTTCTCCCAGGACGACTGGGTTATGCTCCTACCGCTGGCGGAGTTCGCATACAACAACTCAGTCCACTCAGCCACCCAGCAATCACCCTTCTTTGCCAATTACGGCTACCATCCCGCCTTCTTGTCCAACGCCTGCCCAGAAAACCCGGTGCCAGCTGTGTCCAACTTATTGAACTTTTTCGCCTCCAATAATAAACTCCTGCAGGAGACAATGGCACGAACACAGGCAACCAATAAGGAAACGTATGACAAGAAAAGGCGTGGCGAACTAAACCTGGAGCCAGGAAATCAGGTATGGCTATCCACCCTCAACTTAAGATTGGCATGTCCATCCAGGAAACTCGGTCCTAAATTTATTGGGCCCTTCCCCATCAAACGAAATATCAACGAGGCAGCCTACGAACTGGAACTGCCTGAGTCACTCCGCATCCACCCGGTCTTCCACGTGTCGTTGTTAAAGCCTAAGGTCTGCAACCCCTTCTCTGAGCGGCTGACAGGTCCACCGGCACCAGTAGTGGTTGACGGAATGGAGGAATTCGAGGTGGAATCCATTCTGGATTGCAGGAGGAGAGGTGACACCATCCAGTACCTAGTTAAGTGGAGAGGCTATGGGCCCGAAGAGAGTTCATGGGAGCCCGAAAACCATATCCATGCTAAAGAGCTCATCAAACGATTCTGGAGAAGGCACCCAGACTTAAGGGCCCGGCTGGGCATCCGGAGGCTGCCCCTTGGGGGGGGGCAATGTTAGGAAAAGACGGTGCTAAGGGTTAATGCATTTGGTTGTGCTTTCCTCTATTTCCTGGAACAGCAGCTCTATTTAAACTTCCTGCTTCCTGTAGCAAATGCTGTCCGTTCTATAGCGTTCCAGTGTGTTCCCGTGACCTGTTTGCTAAAGACTTGCTGTATCTGTGACCCGGCTTGCCCGACCTTGATTGAACTCTGCCTGTACCGACCCTCTGCCTGTTTACGACCACGCTTCTGCCTGAACCCCCTTGTACCGCACCAGCCAGCCTGTTAACGACCCTGCCTGCACCTGACAACCCGTTTGCCTGCTCCCTTGTACCACACCAGCCAGCCTGTTAACGACCCTGCCTGCATCACCACTCTTCTGTCTGCACGATCTCCTGGAGGATCCTCACAACACCACCGGCATCCGCACCAGCCCTCGTGCCCCCCTGTGCTCCGGAATCTCCTGTCTGCTCTAACAGGGTCGTAAGAGAGGTTGCCCTCTGCACAATCTGACTCCATCACCAGGTACGTGACAGTTGTGTTCAAGTCGATAGTGTAGTGGTTCCTTCTGATACCTTCAAAGCTTACAGCTACAGGTTCGGATCCTACCGGTGTTGATATTCGTCAATGGTTTCCATTTTGCTGCGCTAGGTACCATACCCTTTTTCAAGCAAATCATGTTCATACAAGCGTTCAATGGATTCTGCAGGTTCAAGCCCAATTGGCATCAGCTATTCCCACATATGCCGATTAAGAAGGCATATTTGCGGCAATAACACAATTTTGCGTTCACATGATCGTCGAGTTTTTATGCTAATTGCCTTGAATGGGCATTATTTTAAGGCATTGTGCGATCGCATATTCGCAATATAGGGAATTAGCCCCACAGTGACTAGTGAATGCAGCTCGATTTAAAGATCTGATCATGTGACATATGAAAATATATGATATATGACATTTTGGAAGGTAGGGCAAGAGCACTAATAAAAATAGGCATGTATTTGAATATTGTGAATAATGCTAAAATAAATAAAACAGGTACTTTTTTCTACAGAAAAATAACATTTTTACAGCTATAATTTAAATATTTATATATTTCAGTTCAATTGCTAATATTACTAGCTGTAATTTGTTTGGCACATACACAGATTGTATAGAAATGAACAGTAATAAAATGGTAATGAATGGTAAGTATTTATTTTCTTCATATCAGCCTTCCTGCGATTTGGTAATGCAAAGAAGAGAATACAATTATGACCATGTCTTTTCATAATTGTGGCAATAATGCAAGCTCATTAAGCTTAGCAGTAATGAAAAACATGAAACATTTTAGTTGTTCAAGAATGGCCATGTCTTCACCCCTCTTCATTATGAAAGCCAAATAAAAACACATATTAAAGATTTTGACTGGCATAAAAAGAATAGTGTGCTTTATTGTTTACATTATTGATGAGCTGAATGTATGCGGGTTCTCTTTTGATCAGGTACAGCAAACTTACTGATGTTTGGATGCTGTAGATGCTGTATCTGAAGCTGACTGAAATCAATAGGACCCAAATCCTAGAAATCAGTAATGGATATTTCTAGGTTAATAGGCAAGGGATTTTCAAACAAAGGGAACGAAAAAAGGGAGTAAAAAAAATATATTTTAGTAGGAACAAAGTCTTTTCGGTCAGCTTAAAGGGCTATATTAAAAATAAGCAATTCCTTTACAAATCACATGCTTGAACCTGTCACCCATCACCCATCTGTGACCGCCATCAGTCACCCATCACCAATCAGTGACCACCACCAGTCACCCGTCACCCATCAGTGACTGTGACCTGTCACCCATCACCCATCAGTGATCACCACCAGTCACCCATCACCCATCAGTGACCACCACCAGCCATCCATCAGTGACCACGGCCTGTCACCCCTCATCCATCACAAACCCCATTGAGTCAATGGTGACCCAAACTTTTGGGCACTAAAATAGAAACATAGAAACATCGAAACATAGAAAAGTGACGGCAGAAAAAGACTGAGTAGTCCATCGAGTCTGCCCCTTTTTATTTATTTATTTATTTATTTTTATATTTTTTTTTTACATTAACCTTGTTGTCTGACTATAGATTTATGTTTATCCCAAGCATGTTTGAAGCCATTTACTGTTGACTGTCTCACAACCTCTGTTGATAGTTTATTCCAATCATCAACCACCCTTTCAGTAAAATAATACTTTCTAAGATTAGTTTTGAACTTCCCCCCAGTTAGTTTGAGGTCATGTCCCCATGTTCTTGATTTTGGTTTCATATTGAAAAGACTGCCCTCCTGAACCTTATTCACCCCCTTGATGTATTTAAAGGTTTCAATCATGTCTCCCCTCTCCCTTCTTTCCTCCAGACTGTACATATTAAGTTCCTGAAGTCGCTCTTGATATGTTTTATCCCCCAGACCTTTCACCATTTTTGTTACCCGTCTCTGAACTCGTTCTATTTTATCAATATCTTTTTGTTAGTGTGGTAAAATGGCTCTAAAAAAGTCCTGGAAAGGGCTAGAGGGCTGCAAAAGGCAGCAAAATTGGGGTAAGAGTAGGACAAGTGCCCTGCAAACAAATGTGGATAGGGAAATAACTTAAAATCACATAAAAAAAATAAAAATGGAAAAGGAGGTGGATGTGGAGTAGGAGGTTGAGGAGGCAGTGACCGTGGCGGTGTAGGTGGAAGTGGTGGTGGAGGAGGAGGAGGTAGCCAAATCTGTTTTTTTTTTTGTTTTGTTTTTTCTCTAATTGGGGTAGCCCCCAAAATATTGAGAAATATTAAAAAAAAAAAAAGATCACTATCTGAAGACAAACCCAGAGATGTTCTAGCACGGGTTCACTTTTTCCATATAAAATATACCATGGTTTATTTTTCATGTTTCTCCTGTTACAAATTCCAATAAAGACTTATGTTCTATAAAAAAAAAAAGAATAAGTTCACTAAAGTACACCAATGGCTGTGTGAGGTCGGTATAAATGTCTATTCTGCACAAGGTACAGACAAGTCTTGTGGGATCCATGCCTGGTTCATTTTAATAAATGTTAGCTTGTCCACGTTGGCTGTGGTCAGGCGGCTGCGCTTGTCTGTGATAACGCCCCCTGCCACGCTAAACACACGTTCAGACAATACACTGGCTGCAGGGTTTTTTACACTGGTTCTGGTTCTGGGTTTTTTCAAGGAAACATAGAAGTGGGATAGTAACGCTGAGAACAGCGCCATCAGCACTGGCCACGTTGGCGGAGTACTCGAAACACCGCAATATGGTACACAGGTCTTGCATGGAGGCCCACTCGTTGGTGGTGAAGTGGTGCTGTTCCGCAGAGCAACTGACCCGTGCGTGCTGCAGCTGAAACTCCACTATTGCCTGCTGCTGCTCGCACAGTCTCTCCAGCATGTGCAAGGTGGAGTTCCACCTTGTGGGCACATCGCATAGGAGGCGGTGAGTGGGAAGGCCGAAGTTCCGCTGCAGCGCAGACAGGCAAGCAGCAGCAGGGTGAGTATGCTGAAAGCGCTCACAGACGGCCCGCACTTTCTGCAGCAGCTCTGACATATTCGGGTAGTTTTTTAGAAATATCTGCACCACCAAATTCAGCACATGTGCCAGGCAAGGGATGTGCGTCAAAACGGCTAGGCCCAGAGCTGCTATGAGATTTTGCCCATTATCGCACACCACCAGGCTGACCTTGAGGCTCAGTGGCAACAACCACTCATCGGTCTGTTGTTCAATGCCCATCCACAGCTCCTGCACAGTGTGGGGTTTATCCCCCAAACATATCCGTTTTAAAACAGCCTGCTGTCGTTTCCCCCTGGATGTGCTGAAGTGGGTGGTGAAGGTGTTACGGTGACTGGATGAGGAGGTGGTAGAGGAGGGGGAAGCGGAGTTGGAGGCAACAGAAGGCAAAGAGAAATGCCCTGCAATCCTCGGAGGCGGAAGGACATGCGCCAAACTGCTATCCGCTTCAGGCCCACCCGCCACTAAATTTGCCCAGTGTGTAGTTAGAGAGAGATAGCGTACCTGCCCGTGCTTACTGGTCCACGTATCAGTGGTTATGTGGACCTTGCCACAGATGGCGTTGCGCAGTGCACACTTGATCTTGTCCCCGACTTTTTTGTGCAGGGAAGGGATGGCTCGCCTGTAAAAGTAGTGGCGGCTGGGAACCACATACTGTGGGACAGCCACCGCCATCAAGTTTTTAAAGCTGTCTGTGTCCACCGGAGGGAATGACAGCATTTCAAAGGCCAGGAATTTTGAAATGCTCACATTCAGGGCCAGGGATTGCGAGTTGGTAGGGGGGCACTTCCTCTTTCTCTCCAGTGTTTGGGAGATGGAGAGCTGTAAGCTTCCATGGGACCGTGTGGAAATGCTTGGGGATGGTGGCGGACATGGTGGCGTTGCTGTCACATCGTCTGTTTGCTGGGTGGCTGGTGACACTGGCACTGTAGAGGTGGAGGAAGAGGCCAAGGCAGCAGCAGAAGAGGAAGCAGCAGGAGCCCGAGACCTTTCTTGGATTTTGAGGTGTTTATTCCACTGCAGCCAGGGCCGGCTCTATCACTAGGCGGAGTAGGCGGCCGCCTAGGGTGCCACTACCACCAGGGGTGCCTATCCTCTGTTGATCCGTCACTGCTCTGCATCAATCACTCATGTAACTGGAGAGCCGCGGCTGACAGCACCCCAGGGCGGTAAAATGAGGCGGATCCAGGGGCACAGATGCGGGCCTGTGGACCATGGCTAAAGAAATGGGTAGAGAGGCTCTGCAAAAAACGCCACCTCTGCCACCTCCATCGTATAAATTGACAGGGCAAAGGGGCTGGAGTCAGGGGCAGAGCCAAAATGAGGTTTCGCCTAGGGTGTCAAAAATCCTTGCACCAGCCCTGACTGCAGCTCATGCATTGCATGTAGATGCCTGGTCATGCAGGTTGTGCTCAGGTTTAGAACATTTATCCCTCACTTCAGGCTCTGATTGCACAGCATGCAAACCACTCGTGTCTTGTCGTCAGCACATTGTCTGAAGAACTGCCACACCAGGGAACTCCTTTGAGCTGCCTTTGGTGTACTAGGTCCCTGGGTGCGGTGGGTAGCAGCAGGCATACTGTCTAGGGGACAGTCGCTCTGCTTTTGCAACCTGCTTTCTCTTTTGCTGTGCTGGTGCCTCTATGCGACCACCACCTCTTCCTCCAAACTGCACACGTCACTCACATGACCTTCATTCCATATGGGGTCTAGAACCTCATCATCCTCCACATCATCTTCCACCCACTCTTCACCACTGCCTTCCTTGTCAGTCTGCACACTATAGAAAGCCGCAGCAGTTGGCACCTGTGTTTCGTCATCATCAGAGACGTGCTGCGGTTTTGTTTCCATGTCCTCATCCTGAAACAGAAGTGATTGGGCATCGGTGTACTCAATGTCTTCCACTTCTGAGGCAGGGCTATGTGGATGGACCTCAGAAAGCATAAGAGACTGCTGCATGACTTGGGGCCCAGACTGCTTGGCTGATTTACAAAGGGCTGAGGTAAAAGACAGATGGCCATGGGGTTCAGGTGCCAACTCTGAGTTTTCAGCAAGGGACCGGGTGGGAGACAATGTGAAGGAACTGGAGGCATTGTCAGCCACCCAATCTACTATCGCCTGTACTTGTTCTGGCCTCACCATTCGTTGAGCGGCATTCAGGCCTACCATATAACGTTGAAGGTTCTGTCGGCTACTCGCACCTCGCACTTGTGCCCGTAGCTGGCACAGATCAACCATGTCCTCTCCTTGCAACAGGAGCTTCACCAACACCACCAGCACCAGCAGCACCACGACCACATCCCTTATTTGATGCTCTCCTCATTCTGGACGCAAATGTACTATTTAGCACAAATTTATATTATTTTTTAAACGGGCAATGTAGACGCACTCTTTAATATTGTGCAAGAAATGCACAGCAAGGTGCAAATGTACTATGTAGCACTATTTTTTTTTTTAAACCAGCAATGTCGACGCACTTTTTAATTTTGTGCATGAAATGCACAGCAAGGTGCAAATGTACTATGTAGCACTATTTATTATTCTTTTTTTTAAACCAGCAATGTAGACGCACTTTTTATTTTTGTGCAAGAAATGCACCGCTGGCCGCAAATGTAGTGTTTAGAATATTTTTTTTTAAACCAGCAATGTAGACGCACTTTTTATTTTTGTGCAAGAAATGCACTGCTGGCCGCAAATGTAGTATTTAGAATATATTTTTTTAAACCAGCAATGTAGACGCGCTTTTTATTTTTGTGCAAGAAATGCACCGCCAGCTGCAAATGTAGTATTTTGAATATTTTTTTTTTTTAAACCAGCAATGTAGACGCACTTTTTATTTTTGTGCAAGAAATGCCCCGCTGGCCGCAAATGTAATATTTCGCACACAAAAAAAAAATGTAATTTGTCTAACTGCAATGTAAAAGCAATATTTAAATATGCCAAAATGTTGCCAACTGAACTAACAGAACACGATTAAAGTAGTGTCCCTGACACACAAGCAGTTGCAAGTGCACTGCACTTACAAAAATGGCTGCAAACGCCCACCTAACAAACAGAAAAATTGCTTAGGTTTTATATGAGGCACTTTGCATAGCAAACAAAATGTACTCTAGCAAACAAAAATCTCCTCTAGCGCCCACCCACCCACCAATAAATCACTGTTTTTAACAGATTTTCTAAAGCTAATCTGTCCCTCACAGCAGCAGCATCCTCTCCCTACACTAGTATGAGATGATTTTCTAAAGCTAAGCTGTCCCTCACAGCAGCAGCAGCATCCTCACCCTACACTAGTATGAGATGATGTGACATGCAGCACTACGTGACTCCACCTTATATAGAGGCTGGGTCACATGATGCACTGGCCATTAGTAGGCATGGCTGTGATGGCTTCTAAGGGCAAATGAGTGAAACGCTTGTTTATTGGCTGCCCTGCAGCTATTCAAAAGGCGCAAAAAAATACCCAAACCCCGAACCCGAACCCAGACTTTTTCTCAAATGTCCGGGTTCAGGTTCGGAACACGGACACCCTAAAGTCCGGTATGAACCCGAACTTTACAGTTTGGGTCCGCTCAACTCTACTATTAAGCTGTATGGATAGTGCACACTTTCTGAGTAATTGCACCGGCACCTTACACCTTTTTTTTCTTTAAAGAATTTTATTGAATTTTCAGAAATATAGAGTAGAAAAGGCACAACAAGTATGGGTAGGCCATACCAAAAGTACAATCGATAAAACATGGCAGAAGGCATAAGCATGTACAGAAAAAAACTCATTCAAAATGGAACATAATGGGGGGGCCCAGGGCCTGCCCCAGTCCCTCACCCCTGCACCCCGAATGGAATCTGACTGTGTCCAGAAGAGAGACAGGGCCGGGCCCATAACGGGCCAACCCCCATGCTGACAGCCTAGAGTGCGCCGCAAACTGAGATTAATGGGAAAACTTTTGGACCCAATTGACCCCGAAGGGCTGCTTCTATATACAGTCTCGATAGAAGTAAACAAATCATAACCTTACAAACAACCTGTGAAGAAAATAAGCAGGATCCAAGATCTAGAAGAGAAAGAGAAGAGGAAGACAGAGAAGAGAAAGACATCAGAGAAGCATTGTAAAGGAGATAACTAGGCCGGCAAGGAGGGGAGATTGAGATACTTCCTCCAGGGATCCCACACTAAATCGAATTTAGCCGAGGCATCAAGGAGGATATTAGCGAGCTTTTCCTGGGTCATGATCCAGGTGATCTTTCTCTTTCCAGGCCTTCACTATAGTGATTTTAGCTCCCAATATTATGAAATGAGTTAATTTAAACATTGCTTTAGAGAGACCATCCTGATTTAGCAAGGCTATGTCAGTGTTTTGCGGTATTGCCTTACCTGTTACACCTTTTTTTAAGTGTCTTTCTGTTTTAAATTGCAAAATAAAAAATGGTACAGATTTGCACATAATTTTGAAGCCTTTGAAAAAGCAGAAAATTCTGAGGGAAAGAGCAAGTGGTTTGCATCTCGAAACGTAAAATTAACATCTAGTGAACACAAAAAATATCACAGTTTTGTCCCCCCAAAAAATAAGCTTGTGTGGACAGATCACAAATTCTGAGTGACTGAAGAGGCATATACACCTAGAAAAAAATCTGTCTTTCTTCAGACTGAAGATGGAGAAAATTAACACATGTGCACCAAAGCTTTTTTTGGAAAGGCAACTATTTTTGAAGCATAGAGAAGCCATATTGCATCTGGAATGAAAAAAAAATGTCTTTTTGTTTTAAATTGAAAAGTGCAAAATCATACAGATTTGAAGCACATCTCTGAACCTTTTTGATATCCCACAATTTCTAAAGGATAGAGCAAGCAAGTTACATCTCAAATTAGTGTTGACGATTTAGAGACTGACAATAAGACATTTTTACAGTTTTGTATCACAGCTTGTAAACCTGTATGGAGAGGCTACAAATTATGTGTGATTGAGTAGGCATGTTGAATCTTGAAAGAAAGAGTTGTGATTTTCTGGAGACTGTACATGGAGAAAATGAACACATTTGTAACATGGCCATTTTTTTCTACGTTAGCTTGTTTCTGAAATGGATATTTCTGAGGGATAGAGCAGATATATTGCATGTGGAAAAAAAGTATGAGAATAATTGTACCCATTTGCAGCTCACCTTTGAAGTCTTAATTGGGTGGGCCACAATTTTCGAGGGAGAGCACAAACAGACTGCATCTAGAAAAAGAAAAGTTGTGTCTTTTTCCAGAGACTGAGGATGGAAAAATTGCTCACATTTGCATTGCTGCTATTATTTTTTTTGAACAGTCCAAAATTTCTGAGGGACTGAGAAAGTATATTGCATCTGTAAATAAAAAAGTATTGTCTTGTTTCAGAAATTGGACATGGAGAAAATTAACCCATTTGCGCCACAACATTAAGCTTTTTGAAAAGACCACTATTTTTGAGAGATAGGGCACGTATATTATATTTGGAAATAAGCAATAGTTTCCTTTTGTTTTGAACTGAAAATATAAACATTGTACAGAGTTAAACCACACATTTGAAGCTTTAACTAGGATGCAATCATGGGGTGGAGAGGGAGAGTGTAAACAGATTTCATCTTGCAATTAAAAATGTACTTTCTTTTTCACTGAAGAAAAAAAACAGGCTGTAAGTTTTGAGGGCAAAAGCAAGTAGATTGCAGCTGGAATTAAGGGATTGTTGCCCTTTTTCAACATTGAGAGAAATCTGCAGTGTTTTACAGATCTGCACTACAGCTTTCAAGCCTGTTTGGAGCAAGCTGCTTTATGTCAATGAGAAAGCAAATTAACAAATTATGTTATCTTTTCCCAGTAGTAAGAGGGAAAATGTATACCGTTTTGCAGCATAGCTTTTATATGCTTTTGGACAGGTCAATAATTTTGAGGTAGAGAGATGAGGGATGAAGGAGACTGCATTTATATTCAAATATTAATGCAAAATGTTAGCAAATTCAAGTACACATTTTAAGCCTTTTTTGATAGTCCACAGTTCTGAAGAATTAAGCTGGGAAGTTGTATCAGAGCATAACAATTTATTTTCTTTTTAGAAACATAGAAACATAGAAAAGTGATGGCAGAAAAAGACTGAGTAGTCCATCGAGTCTGCCCCTTTTTTATTTATTTATTTTTATTTTTTTATTATTTTGTTTTTATTTATTTATTTTTTTTACATTAACCTTGTTGTCTGACTATGGATTTATGTTTATCCCAAGCATGTTTGAAGCCATTTACTGACTGTCTCACAACCTCTGTTGGTAGTTTATTCCAATCATCAACCACCCTTTCAGTAAAATAATACTTTCTAAGATTAGTTTTGAACTTCCCCCCAGTTAGTTTGAGGTCATGTCCCCGAGTTCTTGATTTTGGTTTCATATTGAAAAGACTGCCCTCCTGAACCTTATTCACCCCCTTGAGGTATTTAAAGGTTTCAATCATGTCTCCCCTCTCCCTTCTTTCCTCCAGACTGTACATATTAAAGCGGAGTTCCACCCTAAAGTGGAACTTCCACTGGTTGGATTCCTCCCCCCCTCAGGTGTCACATTTGGCACCTTTCGGGGGGGAGGGGGAAGAGGACACCTGTCTTTAGACAGGTGTCCTTTTCCACACTTCCGGGAGCTCTGGCCGGCGGACGCGGCCGCTGACGTCAGAAGCCCGGCTCCCTCCTCCCTGCTCGCTCTGCTACTGGCCGCCTGGCCAGTAGCAGAGCGCGGCAGAGCTCGCGCATGCGCAGTAAGGTGCCCGGCGTGAAGCTGTACTGCTTACACATCCGGGTTCCCTTACCCGCGATGGAGGCGGCTGCACCCGTCCCCCGATCCGAAGATCGGCGGCGGGTGCCGACATCGCTGGACTCCAGAACAGGTAAGTGTCCTAATATTAAAAGTCAGCAGCTACTGTATGTGTAGCTGCTGACTTTTAATTTTTTTTTTTAGCCCGGACCTCCGCTTTAAGTTCCTGAAGTCGCTCTTGATATGTTTTATCCCCCAGACCTTTCACCATTTTTGTTACCCGTCTCTGAACTCGTTCTATTTTATCAATAT
>BLSH010104546.1:235950-248169 GCA_018402905.1 Glandirana rugosa | reverse complement strand
CACATCCCTCTCCAAGGACGACGACCACACTCCCTGTCTAATAGCAATATTTGAGTAGAGTATGACCACATCCCCTTTCAAGGACACTAATCTGTCCCTCACACCAGCAGCAGGAACCTCTCCCTACACCAGTATGAGATGATTTTATAACGTTAATCTATCCGTCACACCAGTGGCAGGAACCTCTCTCTACACCAGTATGAGATGATTTTATTACGCTAATCGGTCCCTCACACCAGCTTCAGGAACCTCTCCTTATACCAGTATGAGATGATTTTATAACGGTAATCTGTCCCTCACACCAGCTGCAGGAACTTTCCCCTACACCAGTATGAGATGAGTTTATAACGATAATCTGTCCCTCACACCAGCAGCAGGAACCTCTCCCTACACCAGTGAGATGATTTTATAACGGTAATCTGTCCCTCACACCAGCAGCAGGAACCTCTAACTACACCAGTATGAGATGATTTTATAATGGTAATCTGTCACTCACACCAGCATCAAGAACCTCTCCCTAAACTAGTATGAGATAATCTTATCACGGTAATCTGTTCCTCACACCAGCTGCAGGAACCTCTCCCTATGCTAGTATGAGATGATCTTATAACGTTAATCTGTCCCTCACACCAGCAGCAGGAACCTCTCCCTATACTAGTATGAGCTGATTTTATAACACTTATCTGTCCCTCTCACCATCAGCAGGAACCTCTCCCTACACCAGTATGAGATGATTTTCTAACGTTAATCTATCCCTCACAGCAGTGGCAGGAACCTCTCTCTATACCAGTATGAAATGATTTCATTACGCTAACCTGTCCCTCACACCAGCATCAGGGACCTCTCCCTATACCAGCATGAGATGATTTTATAATGCTAATCTGTCCCTCACACCAGCAGCAGGAACCTCTCCCTACACCAGTGAGATGATTTTATAACGGCAATCTGTCCCTCACACCAGCAGCAGGTACCTCTCCCTACACCATTATGAGATGATTTTATAACGATAATCTGTCCCTCACACCAGCAGCAGGAACCTCTACCTACACCAGTATGAGATGATTTTAAAACAGTAATCTGTCCCCCACACCAGCAGCAGGAACCTCTCCCTACACCAGTATGGGATGATTTTATAACGCTAATCTGTCCCTCACACCAGCAGCAGGAACCTCTCCCTACACCAGTATGAGATGATTTAATAACGGTAATCTGTCCCTCACACCAGCAGCAGGAACCTCTCTCTACACCAGTGAGATGATTTTATAATGTAATCTATCCCTCACATCAGCAGCAGGAACCTCTTTGCTACACCAGTATGAGATGATTTTATAACGGTAATCTGTCTCTCACACCCGCATCAGGAACCTCTCCCTACACCATTATGAGATGATTTTATAACAATAATCTGTCCCTCACACCAGCAGCAGGAACCTCTCCCTATACCAGTATGAGATGATTTTATAACGCTAATCTTTCCCTCACACCAGCTGCAGGAAACTCTCCTTACACCAGCATGGGATGATTTTATAACGCTAATCTGTCCCTCAAACCAGCAGCAGGAACCTCTCCCTGCACCAGTATGAGATAATTTTATAACGCTAATCTGTCCCTCACACCAGCAGCAGGAACCTCTTCCTATACTAGTATGAGATGATCTTATAACGGTAATCTGTCCCTTACACCAGCAGCAGGAACCTCTCACTACACCAGTATGAGATGACTTAATAATGGTAATCTATCCCTCACACCAGCAGCAGGAACCTCTCCCTTAACTAGTATGAGATGATCTTATAATGCTAATCTGTCCCTCACACCAGCAGCAGTAACGTCTCAATATACTAGTATGAGATGATTTTATAACGCTAATCTTTCCCTCACACCAGCAGCAGGAACCTCTCCCTATAGTAGTATGAGATGATTTTATAATGCTAATCTGTCTCTCACACCAGCAGCAGGAACCTCTACCTACACCAGTATGAGATGATTTTATAATGCTAATCTATCCCTCACACCAATGGCAGGAACCTCTCCCTATACCAGTATGAGATGATTTTATAATGCTAATCTGTCCCTCACACCAGCAGCAGGAACCTCTCCCTACACCAGTATACAATGATTTTATAATGGTAATCTGTCCCTCACACCAGCAGCAGGAACATCTCCCTACACAGAATGAGATGATTTTATAACTGTAATCTGTCCCTCACACCAGCAGCAGGAACCTCTCCCTACACCAGTATGAGATGATTTTATAATGGTAAACTGTCCCTCACACCAGCAGCAAGAACCTCTCCCTAAACTAGTATGAGATAATCTTATAACGGTAATCTGTCCTTCACACCAGCAGCAGGAACCTCTCCCTATACTAGTATGAGATGATTTTATAACACTAATCTGTCCCTCACACCAGCATCAGGAACCTCTCCCTATACCAGTATGAGATGATTTTATAACGGTAATCTGTCCCTCACACCAGCAGCAGGAACCTCTCCCTACACCAGTATGAGATGAGTTTATAACGATAATCTGTCCCTCACACCAGCAGCAGGAACCTCTCCCTACACCAGTGAGATGATTTTATAATGGTAATCTGTCCCTCACACCAGCAGCAGGAACCTCTCCCTACACCAGTATGAGATGATTTTATAATGGTAATCTGTCCCTCACACCAGCAGCAGGAACCTCTCACTACACCAGTATGAGATGATTTTATAATGGCAATCTGACCCTCACACCAGCAGCATGAACCTCTCCCTATACTATTATGAGATGATCTTATAACGGTAATCTGTTCCCTACGCCAGCAGCAAGAACCTCTCCCTATACTAGTATGAAATGATCTTATAATGCTAATCTGTCTCTCACACCAGCAGCAGTAACCTCTCCCTATACTAGTATGAGATGATTTTATAACGGTAATCTGTCCTTCACAGCAGCAGCAGGAAGCTCTCCCCATACCAATATGAGATTATTTTATAATGCTAATCTATCCCTCACACCAGCAGCAGGAACCTCTCCCTATACTAGTATGAGATGATTTTATAACACTACTCTATCCCTCACACCAGTGGCAGGAAGCTCTCCCTATACTAGTATGAGATGATTTTATAACGCTAATCTATCCCTCACACCAGCGGCAGGAACCTCTCCCTATACCAATATGAGAGGATTTTATAACGCTAATCTATCCCTCACACCAGTGGCAGGAACCTCTCTCTATACCAGTATGAAATGATTTTATTACGCTAACCTGTCCCTCACACCAGCATCAGGAACCTCTCCCTATACCAGCATGAGATGATTTTATAATGGTAATCTGTCCCTCACACCAGCAGCAGGAACCTCTCCCTACACCAGTGAGATGATTTTATAACGGTAACCTGTCCCTCACACCAGCAGCAGGAAACTCTCCCTACACCAGCATGGGATGATTTTATAACGCTAATCTGTCCCTCAAACCAGCAGCAGGAACCTCTCCCTACACAAGTATGAGATTATTTTATAACGCTAATCTGTCCCTCACACCAGCAGCAGAAACCTCTCCCTATACTAGTATGAGATGATCTTATAACGGTAATCTGTCCCTTACACCAGCAGCAGGAACCTCTCACTACACCAGTATGAGATGATTTTATAATGGCAATCTGACCCTCACACCAGCAGCATGAACCTCTCCCTATACTATTATGAGATGATCTTATAACAGTAATCTGTTCCCTACGCCAGCAGCAGGAACCTCTCCCTATACTAGTATGAAATGATCTTATAATGCTAATCTGTCTCTCACACCAGCAGCAGTAACCTCTCCCTATACTAGTATGAGATGATTTTATAACGGTAATCTGTCCTTCACAGCAGCAGCAGGAAGCTCTCCCTATACCAATATGAGATTATTTTATAATGCTAATCTATCCCTCACACCAGCAGCAGGAACCTCTCCCTATACTAGTATGAGATGATTTTATAACACTACTCTATCCCTCACAGCAGTGGCAGGAAGCTCTCCCTATACTAGTATGAGATGATTTTATAACGCTAATCTATCCCTCACACCAGCGGCAGGAACCTCTCCCTATACCAATATGAGAGGATTTTATAACGGTAATCTGTCCCTCACACCAGCAGCAGGAAGCTCTCCCTATACCAGTATGAGATGATTTTATAACGGTAATCTGTCCTTCACACCAGCAGCAGGAACCTCTCCCTATACTATTATGAAATGATCTGATAACGCTATTCTTCCCCTCATACCAGCAGCAGGAACCTCTCCTTCTGATAGTATGAGATGATTTTATAATGCTAATCTGTCTCTCACACCATCAGCAGGAAACTCTTCCTATAACAGTATGAGATGATTTTATAACGGTAATCTGTCCCTCACACCAGCAGCAGAAACCTCTCCCTATACTAGTATGAGATGATCTTATAATGCTAATATGTCCCTCTCACCAGCAGCGGGAACCTCTCCCTATGCTAGTATGAGATGATCATATAATGCTAATCTGTCCCTCACACCAGCAGCAGGAACCTCTCCCTATACTAGTATGAGATGATTTTATAATGGTAATCTGTCCCTCACAGCAGCAGCAGGAACCTCTCCCTATACTAGTATGAGGTGATCTTATAACGGTAATCTGTCCCTTACACCAGCAGCAGAAACCTCTCCCTATACTAATATGAAATGATCTTATAATGCTAATCTGTCCCTCACACCAGCAGCAGGAACCTCTCCCTATACTTGTATGAGATGATTTTATAATGGTCATTTTTCCCTCACAGCAGCAGCAGGAAGCTCTCCCTATACCAATATGAGATGATTTTATAACGCCAATCTATCCCACACACCAGCGGCAGGAACCTCTCCCTATACCAGTATGAGATGATTTTATAACGCTAATCTGTCCCTCACACCAACAGCAGGAACCTCTCCCTATACTAGTATGAGATGATCTGATAATGCTAATCTGCCCCTCACTCCAGCAGCAGGAACCTCTCCCTATGCTAGTATGAGATGATTTTATAATGCTAATCTGTCCCTCACACCAGCAGCAGGAACCTCTCCCTATACCAGTATGAGATTATATTATCACAGTAATCTGTCCCTCACACCAGCAGCAGGAACCTCTCCCTATACTAGTATGAGATGATTTTATAACGCTAATCTGTCCTTCACACCAGCAGCAGGAACCTCTCCCTACACCAGTATGAGATGATTTTATAACGGTAATCTGTCCCTCACACCAGCAGCAGGAACCTCTCCTTATACTAGTATGAGATGATTTTATAACGGTAATCTATCCCTCACACCAGCAGCAGGAACCTCTCCCTATACTAGTATGAGATGATTTAATTCGGTAATCTGTCCCTGACAGCAGCAGCAGGAACCTCCCCCTATACTAGTATGAGATGATTTTATAATGCTAATCTATCCCTCACACCAGCTGCAGGAACCTCTCCCTATACCAGTATGAGATGATTTTATAACGGTAATCTATCCCTCACACTAGCGGCAGGAACCTCTCCCTATACCAGTATGAGATGATTTTATAACGGTAATCTGTCATATCGAGGGTGAATCACATGATGCACTGGCTAATTACGGCCATGCCATTAGTAGGTATGGCTGTGATGGCTTATACGGACAAACGAGTGAAACTCTTGTTGATTGTCTGCCCTGCCAAAAGCGCAAAAAAATACCCGAACCTGGGCTTTTTCTCAAATGTCCGGGTTCGGGACATGGACACCCTAAAGTCCGGTATGAACCCGAATTTTACAGTTCGGGTTCGCTCAACTCTAACGATGACCAATATTAAATAAATCAAACACTGGTGGGACATGGAAAACTATGAATACTGTGATATGGGTATGTATGGATGTATTTAAGAGCACGTATATTCATATCATTACAATAATTAGACTAAAGGCAAGTGGAAAGAAATAGAGACAAAGGGCGTGGATGTATACTGGAAATATAGGAAATATAGGATGAAATGGGGTTGCTTAGAGCAGGGAGCTAACCTCTAAGTTTCTCGGGTACAAAGTCGTTTGAACTTTTCCATTGTAGGAAGATTTGGGAGGACTGGTTAAGAAGTGCAAGAAAATGTTTAGGAACGCTATGCTGATCAGAACCGGCTTCAGTGCCTATGTTAGGCAAACCTTTTTGCAATGTGCGAATTGTGCGGCCTACATACAGTAAGCCGTTGGGGCAGGACATACAGTAGATGATGAACTCAGATGAACATGTGTAAAAGTCTGGGATGGTACAGCTTTTAACTTTAGACCAAAAATCCTTTTGCCCATGAGAGACATGCTAGCAAGTGAGGCACAGTGGCTTTCGGCATTGGTACCTGCCTCTGATGTTAACAAAGGGTCAATGGGGCACTGGCTGTGATGGAATGGGATTTGATTTTGCTAAGTGCAAATGTGAGTTTTTAAGTTCCTGGCTCGTCTATAGGAAACAAGAAGTTGATCAGTGATAGTGGATTTAAGGTGGGTGTCCTCCTGTAAAATAGACCAATGTTTTTGAAAAATGCTTTTCTTTTTTTTAATTGAGTATGAAAGATGATGGTGAACCTTGGAAGGTAAAAGCCTCGTCTACAAGGATGGAGGGGTAGCTTTTGTCGAGGAATTCTTGCTTTAGTAGCTGGCCTTGGGCGACAAACTCCTCATCTCTTGTGCAATTGTGTTTAAGCCGGCAGTACTGACTCTTGGGGATGATACTGACCCAATGGGGATTTTATCAACTCTTGTAGTGTAAATAGGAGTTGCCTGTCAAGGGTTTATTATAGTTTTGTACATGAATGATCTGATTCTCATGACAGAGTTGTAGGTCAAGGAATGCCAATGTACAGTATTCTCGTCACAAACCGACGTGAATTCAAGACCTATATTGTTTGGCATTACAATGTTCTACAAATGGCTGAACCAAGGAAGCTGAACCATCCCAAATGATAACCACATCATCAATATATCGTCCATAAAAATACTGGATGTGAGGAGAATGGATTGTTGTTCCAGATATAACGGTTTTCCCATAAACCCAAAAAGGACCCTTACGGTCTTTATTCTTCCGTATACACTCTTCAATAGTAAGTACACCTTTTACCTCTAATGTTCTTACTAGACCATGCACAAATAACCCTATTATTATTATTATTATTATTATTATTATTATTAAGTTTTTATGTCATTTTATTTCATTTTGCCTGTTATTTATTTGCCATACTAGTTTTTTTATGTTTTGATATTGTTTATGTATTTTCTATATATTGTTATTTTCCAATGTGCGACATTAGCTATGTCTCCTATTATCACCACCAGTATGTCATTGTCAAGTTCAGTATGCACTTGTCTAGTACTACAGAGTCCTTTACATGTTCAGTAGAAGACTGTGTCTTGCCCTCTTCCAGCGAATTTACAAGGTGTCCATCGCCAACATCTAAAACTCCACAATGGGAAAGGAAAAAACACACATCAAAATCGCCGTCATTGGACACGTATATTCTGGCAAGTCCACAACAATCGGACATCTCATCTACAAATGTGGTGGAATAGACAAGCATACCATCAAAAAAATTGAGAAGGAAGCTGCTGAGATGGGAAAGGGCACCTTCAAATATGCTTGGGTCTTGGACAAACTTAAGGCTGAGTGTGAACGTGGTATTACCAGTGACATTTTCCTGTGGAAATTTGAGACCAGCAAGCACTATGTCACCATTATTAATGCCCCTGGCCACAGAGACTTCATCAAGAACATGATCACTGATACTTCTCAGGCTGACTGCGCCATGCTTATTGTTGCTACTGTTGTTGGTGAGTTTGAGGCTGGTATCTCAAATGGATTCCACTGAGCCACTATACAGCCAGAAGAGATATGAGGAAATTGTAAAGGAAGTCAGCACTTACATCAAGAAAATTGGTTACAACCCAGATACCGTTGCCTTTGTGCCCATCTCTGGTTGGAACGGTGACAACATGTTGGAACCTAGTTCCAACATGCCATGGGTCAAGGGATGGAGCAATACCCGCAAAGAGGGAAAAGGCAGTGGAACGACTCTGCTGGTAGCTCTTGACAGCATTCTGCCTCCTAGTCACCCCACTGACAAGCCTCTTCGTCTGCCTCTGCAGGATGTATACAAGATTGGTGGTATTGGTACAGTACCAGTTGGTCGTGTTGAAACTGGTCTCCTGAAACCAGGTATGGTGGTTACCTTTGCTCCTGTCAATGTAACAACTGAAGTCAAGTCTGTGGAAATGCACCATGAAGCTTTGACCGAGGCTTTGCCTGGTGACAACGTTGGTTTCAACGTAAAGGACGTTTCCCTGAAGGATATCCGTCGTGGTAACTTTGCTGGCGATAGCAATAACGACCCACCATTGGAAGATGGTCAATTCACTGCACAGGTCATTATCCTGAACCACCCAGGACAGATCAGTGCTATGCACCTGTGCTGGATTTCCCTACTGCTCACATTGCCTGGATGTTTGCTGAGCTGAAGGAGAAGATTGACCACCGTTCTGGTAAGAAACTGGAAGAAAATCCTAAGTCCCTGAAGTCTGGCGATGCTGCAATCGTTGATATGGTCCCTGGCAAGCCCATGTGTGTGGAGAGCTTCTCTGACTATCCTCCCCTTGGTCGCTTTGCTGTGGGTGACATGAGGCAGACTGTTGCTGTTGGTGTCATCAAGGCTGTTGAAAAGAAGGCAGCAGGTGCTGGCAAGGTCACAAAGTGTGCTCAGAAGGCCCAGAAAACCAAATTAATATTTCAACAATCCAGCACCACCTCAGTTTTAACCAGCGGTGGAAGATTGGTCTCAGAACTGTTTGTCTCAATCGGCCATTTAAGTTTAATAGTAAAAGACTGGTTAATGATAACAATGCATCGTAAAAGCTTCAGAAGGAAAGGGATATTTTGTGGACCATTTGTTTGTGGCAGTTTTAAGTTATTAGTGTTTTTAAATCAGTAATTTTTAAGTGGGAACAACTTGACCAAAAACCTGTGACCAAATTTTTTGAGACCATTAAACAAAGTCAATGAAAAAAAAAAAGACTGTGTCTTGCTGAACTGTTGCTATGGTGCTGCCCTGACACTCCCACTAGCTCCAGCCCTGTACTTATACCACCTCCAAGATGGCTCCACTGATTGCCTGATGAAGAAGCATGCATGCTTCGAATGCATGCACCTCCAGCTCCACCTCATAACCAATGTGACATCACCAGCTCCCTTTGAGCGTACTGGAGTATCCAGGAAGCGTTGGAAACCACCAGCGTGGACCAGTGGCTGCCCATCTGTCTCTGTGCCCCACGTCTCTCCCTTTCAGAGTGGATGAACTACCTAGCTACTTGCGCTGTTGTATCTGACACATTATGAGTTGCTCTCCTTATATTTGAAATAAATTTGTTTTAGTACTGCACTTAGATGGCACTGCTCTCCCCTCTCTCCATCAGAAACAACAGGGATCAGGAAACCCCACTCTTCTTCTATTGCCAATAACATAGAGGGACATGGTTATGTAGTCTCTAGAGTCAACACTGAACAATGTAACTGATAATAGTCAGTGCAGACAGTGAGCACAGCAAGTCAGCTCACATGGCTTCCAGCAGGATCAACAGGTATATTTTTTTATTAAACAGATATAAAACATTGCTTTTAATTGTATGTTTACCAAATAAGGGACCACATAACAAAATGTCAAAGCAAAGTGCAAACCACATTTTCCATATAGAAATTTTATTCACAGAAAACCTCAAATGCATTCTTATTATTGTTTAGAATTTTGAATTCTCATTCAGTGGGATATTCTCTAAATTTGCTACATAAAAATGTGTTAATATGTTAAACTTACACAAATACACAGGTTCTTTGCAAGCTAGAGTCATCATGTTGTAAACTCCTCTGGAGAAAATACTTTGAAGTTGAATCAGCTCTTTTTTGTGCCCTAGAGTCCTGTCCTACTGCTGTCTTAGAATTATTTATTTTATGAATGCTGCTTCACGCTGCTGATGACACCATGGAGCATTGGGTCTGCAGATTGGACCTGTGACATGAAAATAAATAATCTCCTGCACAGGACGTGCTAACTGCCCTCTAAGCTTACCCAGAATCCCTACCCCAATAAAAAACCTATTGAAATACCATTTTATGTAATTTTGCTTGTTTATCAATTTACAAGACACATTTTCACTGCAGAGCAAGCCTTGGTGCTATTCATGAGGATTGATGTGGGGCAAATTGTGACAAGCCCACTCATCCTTGTTACCATTGGGAAACTATACGGCTAAGGGTAAGAACAGGACAGATATCTTTAGTCACTCAAAATATACATGTTTTGAGAGAAAGAAGAATACAAAATGTTGTTTGGTGATAACGTTTCAGAGGGAGTAGGATAAAAAAAGTTACATACAAAAATGTAATTTAACCACTTCAGCCCCGGAAGGATTTCCCACTTTAGGACCAGAGCACTTTTTGTGATTCGGCCTTGCATTGCTTTAACTGACAATTGCGCAGTCGTGCGACATTGTACCCAAACTAAATTTGCGTCCTTTTTTTCCTACAAATAGAGCTTTCTTTTGGTGGTATTTGATTGCCTCTGCGTCATTTCTGATCACCGCTATAAACAAAAAAAGAATGACAATTTTGCAAAAAAACCAGTTTTTCTTAGTTTTTTGCTAAAATACAAATTAAAAAAAATATAAAAAAACATTTTTTTCATCGGTTTTGGCCGATTTATATTCTTCCTCATATTTTTGGTAAAAAAAATTGCAATCGGCGTTTATTGATTGGTTTGCGCAAAAGTGGCCGCGTTTACGAATGATGAGAATTCATTTCTGGGGTTATTTTTTTTATTTTTTACTAGTAATGGCGGCAATCTGCAATTTTTAGTGGTACTGCGATATTGCAGCGAACATGTCGGACCATTTTGACACTTTTTTGGGACCAATGACATTTATACAGCGATCAGAAATTTAAATGTCCACTGATTACTGTATAAATGTCACTGGCAGTGAAGGGATTAACCTGCAGGGGGAGATCTAGGGGTTAACTCTGTTCCCTGGGTGTGTTCTAACTGTGGTGGGGCTGGGCTACCATGGGCATAAGACATCTAACTGATCCCAGTGACAGGGATCAGTATATCTCCTATGTCCCCACTGACAGAGCGGGGAACCGCCGTGTTTACATCTGCAGCTCCCCGTTCTTTAGTTGTGGTCGCTCATGGTGGCTCGCCGGCGGACATTGGGTCCGCCCGAGCCGTGGGCACACTCCTCAGGAGCACGGCACGCATGCGCGCGTGCCCCCTAGCCGCCATCTGCAGATCGCCACTTGTTTACGGTGATTCGCGGGAAGCATCCACACTGCCGCAGTAAATATACTGCGTGCAGTGTGGAAGCTGTTAATTAAAAAATAAATATGCAAATACTTTCCTTACAGAAAAATCCATGTAGCAGAAAGACAAGTAAAGATAACAAAGGATGTAATGTCTATGATTCAAGCCATTTTACAGGATCAAGTTTACTTTAGTTGTTACATGATCTAAACCTACATCTGAACTGTGAATAGACTCACAAGATTGCAATTACAATCTCCCTATTAAATAACAAATAGTTTTGTCTAACATTTCTCAGTGTAAAAATATTTCTGTTTGTTTTATATTGTATGATTAATTGTGAGTTAGGTTTTTTTTTTCTTTCAAAATGTAGAAACCTAAACATCATAGATATATTTTTATTTATTTGGCATAACTTTGATGTTACTAACGTGCTAATGAACTGACAAAATTAAGGCATTATAAATAGAGTTGAGCGAACTTCTAGAAGTCTGGGTTCTGCTGGTTCGGCAGAACTTCGGGACAAAGTCCGGGTTCGGGTCCGGACAGAACCCGAACTTTGTACCGGACCCCGAACCCCATTGAAATCAATGGAGACCCGGACTTTTAGGTACAAAAAGTGCTGTAAAATAGTCCTGGAAGGTCCTAGAGGTCTGCAAAAGGAAGGAAATGTGGGTAAGGGTGGGACAAGTGACCTACAAAGAAATGGGGACAGGGAAATAACTTTAAATATTTTTAAAAAAAGAAAAACATAAAAAATGCAAAAATGGAGATCATCTTCAAAATGGGTCTGAAAAGTATTAATTAACATTAGAGGCCATAGAACTGTTCTAAAATCATCTTGAAACTGTGTCAAAAAAGTATAAATAAGCCGGGAGTACCCATATCACTGTTC
>BLSH010104546.1:224448-235940 GCA_018402905.1 Glandirana rugosa | reverse complement strand
CTAAAAAGACATTCCTTTCATAAACGTATAAATAAAAAATTAATTTAATGTAAAAACATACATTGAAAAAAATAGGATGCTGCACAGGACGTGCTAACTGCCCTCTAAGCTTACCCAGAATCCCTACCCCAATAAAAAACCTATTGAAATACCATTTTATGTAATTTTGCTTGTTTATCAATTTACAAGACACATTTTCACTGCAGAGCAAGCCTTGGTGCTATTCATGAGGATTGATGTGGGGCAAATTGTGACAAGCCCACTCATCCTTGTTACCATTGGGAAACTATACGGCTAAGGGTAAGAACAGGACAGATATCTTTAGTCACTCAAAATATACATGTTTTGAGAGAAAGAAGAATACAAAATGTTGTTTGGTGATAACGTTTCAGAGGGAGTAGGATAAAAAAAGTTACATACAAAAATGTAATTTAATTAAAAAATAAATATGCAAATACTTTCCTTACAGAAAAATCCATGTAGCAGAAAGACAAGTAAGGATAACAAAGGATGTAATGTCTATGATTCAAGCCATTTTACAGGATCAAGTTTACTTTAGTTGTTACATGATCTAAACTTACATCTAAACTGTGAATAGACTCACAAGATTGCAATTACAATCTCCCTATTAAATAACAAATAGTTTTGTCTAACATTTCTCAGTGTAAAAATATTTCTGTTTGTTTTATATTGTATGATTAATTGTGAGTTAGGTTTTTTTTTTCTTTCAAAATGTAGAAACCTAAACATCATAGATATATTTTTATTTATTTGGCATAACTTTGATGTTACTAACGTGCTAATGAACTGACAAAATTAAGGCATTATAAACTCTCCCACTATTTTTCACCTGCCTAAGATGCATTATTTATGTAGTTTCATGGTGCCATTTGCTGGCTTGTCTATGATAGTAAAACTTTACACAGCTGTCTCAAAAAATTCAAACATAGTACAGGTGAATGCAAACACAGGTTAATGCAAGACCTCTGTTTGTAGTCTAAGAACTGACACTTCTTGTAAAAAAAATAAATATTCCACAATCCCTAGGTTTTTCAGTCTAGCGCTGGTTGCAGATGAAAGCTAAATAATAATTAGATCTAGCACAAATACAAACAAGTAGAGCAATTAATAGAGAAGTCAGCATTCTATTTGAGGTGTTTTCATCACAGTGGTACTCCCACTTTTGTGTTGCCACACAGAGGTAATTGCAAGGTATGTATTAGATGCTGTGTAATTCTGAAAAATAAGTTGCCTGTCCCTTTAGTGAACAGGGACAAGCTAGATGAATGAATACATGGACATAAGGATATTGATTAGCCATGACACAACAAACTGTAGCCACAAAATGTGAGGATGAAGATTATTTTAATTCTATTGCCAAAACACCAGTGCTAAGAGCCCTCATGTGAATCGATTTTTATCAATTTAATATTTCATAAATGTGAGCATTGGGAAGACATTTGGGTGTATCCCTTACTTCCAGTGTTACTAAACCCAGGACCCTGCATTCACTATTTACACAGTACACAGAACATGGAAATGCAATTATTTTAGTAAATATAAACTGCTAAATACCTTTTCTCATGAGAAGCATACAGCAGTCTTGTGACTTCTATTAGTATCCGTCCAAGCAATTGTTAAAGCTTGTAGGAGGAGTTACATAGAAACATAGAAACATAGAAAAGTGATGGCAGAAAAAGACTGAGTAGTCCATCGAGTCTGCCCCTTTTTTATTTATTTATTTATTTTTTTATTATTTATTTATTTTTTTTTTTACATTAACCTTGTTGTCTGACTATGGATTTATGTTTATCCCAAGCATGTCTGAAGCCAAGTTTGAAGAGTTTCTCTTCCATTCCCCTCTGAGTGTCCTATGAGGCTGCGTGGCCCCTGATCCTCTGTCTGGACAGTGCTGATTGGCCCTGTGCTGATCACATGCACCCTTCAAAAAAAAAATCTCTAGCAATACACTCCAAACTGAGCATGTGCAGAGTGCCCCCAAGGCTCAGTACTATCAGCAGATAGACTGGGTACAGTAAAAGAAGGGGAGGATCAGAGCAGACGGGATAAAACAGCCTTTTTACACAATGAGCAGGATTAACCCCTTAGGTTCCATGGTGAGTATAATAAGCATGCTTTACTGCATATGCATATTTATTTTACGGGTGCGGGGTTAACAACGCTTTCAGTGGCTCACAGTTAGAGACTGGCTAATTCAATTTAAAGTTCTTCATAGAATTTACCTGATGCCACAATGCATACACAAAATCTATCCTTGGGTTCCTGCTCATTGCTGGAGATTTGTGAGTGACCAAGCTGACTTCATTCATATGTTTTGTGTGTGTCCAAGCATCCATGACTTTTGGTCTGAGGTTACTAAATTTATATACTGTCTAACTATGGTATCTGTTTTGATGACAGTTGATGTGTGCATGCTGGGGTTTGTTCACTTGTTGGCATTTGCTCGAGCTACCAGGATGTTTCTTGGGTTAATGTTAGAACTAAAGTGTTGAAGTTGAAGTCCGATCAAGCTTCCACGCTACATTTTTGGAAGGCCCTTGTCAATTCTGTAGACCCACTTTATAAAGCAACTTACCTCTCTCAAGGTTGCCCCAAAAAGTTTAATAAAGTTTGGGACCTGTGGGTCAACTCAGATGTCACAGTTGGGGCCTCCGCTGTCCCGCCACCTCCTTAATTAGTGGCACTGCCCCATGAGTATTCTAGTGGGGAAAGGTAACATTAATTAATGTCCCTTGGTTTCTACTCTACTCATGGCTGCCAGAAGGAAGCACTTTTATCCTTTACGGTAGAAGGAGGTGTTTTTGATTACTCCTGCACTTATGTATGGAGCTGTTGTCAATTTTGTCTCTCCTGTTGGTCTCCTTTCATCTTGTGGAGCTGAGTGTTTGTTGATGGTAATTTACATAATTGAGTTAAGTTGTACCTGTGTACTCTGTTTTATTTATTGAGATGGGGATTGCCCCAAGGCTTTGTTTTGCAACTACTTGAAACTTTTAAATTCTAATAAAAAGAATTTAAAAAAAGCATAAAATATACCACAGATTCCTATCCCATGATTTTTTTTAGAAATGTTAAAAACAAAAAGCTTGCATTAAGATAAAAAATTATCAGTCTATCAAGTTTCATAACAAGAAATTATTTTTGGAGTTGAAAAACACAATCTATTATTAGCCAATGCCAGCAAGTAAATACACTTTTTTCAAGCTTTGAAATGAACTTAATGCTTTAAAAAAGAGAACTGTCTGCCTCTGCTACTTACAGAAAAATTGAAAAGCTGAGGTAAGCAAAACCTATTCAAGATATTTTGGGTGAAATATTTGTAAAAGTATTTAATGCTTAATAAAAACAATACTGTATTTAGATATTGTCATAAATATGTTATTAACTATTTTTTGATTGTATAAGTAGCTACTGATTTAAATATAATATTTATGAGTGAATATAAAAAAGTAAATGGTGCAGCGCTCAAATAGTCCATAAAAAATGTCCATAAACAATATAAATCAATAGTACATGACACGCCACCAGGGTGTTCACTATGAGAAGATGTGGCTCAGATATAAAAATTCCAATAAAGTGCTTCAGAGACCGCCACCGTCACCCACACACACTGGTCCTTACCAGATGGACAGGACCCCTATTACGGAGGTCAAGTCAGCCCAACACCAGCAATAATGTTCACAGATGGTAGAAGCCAATCTCCATCGTGTCACAGAATCCCCCCCGACAGGTCACTCGATCTCAGCCCGGTAATGTTCAGATAGACCTAACCCCTATTGTAGAGGTTAGCCCAGCACCAGCAGTAACGTTCATGAATGTCAGAAGCCAGCCTTCATTACGTCACACAATCCCCCCGACACGTCACTCTGTTTCAGCCCAGGTGGTGCCCAATGCAGGGTAAAATGCTCAACATAGTGTAGTATGTATGATAATAAAAGCCATTTATTGTAGTAAAATATTGCACTTACATGTCACAGCATTCTTTCAAGCAATGAAACATATTAGGGAATGTTTCCAACCACCAAGATGGCCGCCACGTACCGCTGCAGGATGATGTCACACTTCCTAACGATCTCATCCAATATGCTGGCACCTCAAGGAAATTCTTAAGACTCTGGCCATGCTAGCATATAGCTACAGATCAAAGTAAATAACATTTAAATGCAGTTTAGTAAGTTATTTACAATAAACATCATTAGATTTGTAAGGGTTTTAGGCATCAGAGTGCATGCTAAATGTTGTTGTTTTCCCACAGCAGAGAGGTAAAGTCTTATTTAACAGAGTATTTATTAATGTAATGCTTTTAAATGAGACTGGCATTGTTATATTTTTAAAGCTGGGCTTCAGGCAAACAGATACATACACAGTTGAAATACAAAATATTTCTCTTTACCCATTCCTAATATTTACACACTTTAGCCCCCAAACATAGTCTTGTCTAACAGCACGGGGTAATTGATCTTTCTCTGCAATTTCCCTTTCACTTAAATATTTACTACCTCACATCACCCTGCGATTGAACAATGAAAGGTTAGGTGGAACATCAATGATCTTATCTCCCAGTCACTCTTCTCTTTCCTCCTATCATGCTTCTTGCACATCAGCGCACCTAACTGGCTGCTTGTGCTGCTTCTCCTGCCCCACTCTGAACTCTGCTGTGCAGAGTGATTGTACAGTAGACTGCAAGATGCTGATACTAAGTTGAATTCAGGCACAGGTACTGCTTGCAGTTAAAACAATATATTTACTTATGTATGAATAGCTACTAAGCTGCGTTAACTTGCCTTTGATACCTATCTGAAGTTTGGCTTTAAAATTACTCTATGATTTGCCTAACTAGACTAAAGTAATAGATTTAATTATATCTCACCCTCTTCCTAGCAGCTTTTAGTTATGTTCCCTTTCTTCTTCACAGCTCCATTCAGGTGCTGGGAGCAAAGGAGAGTCTTGAAGTCATAGCTTGCGTAGAGATGTGAGCTCCCTGTGTGACACTGAGGTGGCTATACTATAGGCAATAGTTGGTGCACTTTGCATGTATGAATGTTATGAACTGCTTGAAATCATCAAGGGAAGCTCTCTGACTTCCAACATCCAATCATGTGCAAGCAAAAATTCAGTTTTTTTATTTTTTTTTATTCTCCTTGCATGTAATTGGATATTCTTTGCAAAATGAAGCTTCACCTAATTTACTAAGCTCTGGATCAACTGCACTTGCAGAGTCTGTTTGCCTTTAGTAAATTCACACCAGTATGATTACATGAACTACAGTAAGTCACATTCTCCTTCATAAACAGAAGTACCAAGTGTATCTTTTGGCACTGAGCAGTGCAACAGGGGAGCAATAGAAAGGTATGTATACGCTTTTGAGGAATGCCAGATTGAAGCAAATTTGTTGTTTTGTCCACAGTAGGCAAAGCTCAGGTTTATTTTAATGCGGGTAGATTAATTAGATCCTGTCTAAAATTGCCCCTAGTAGTTGTATGTATGCATGTGAGTAAGGGACCTTACATTGTAAGCTCCTTGATGGTAGGGACCGATGTGAATGCACAATATATATGTAAAGCACTGCATAAATTGACGGCGCTATATAAATACCTAAAATAAATAAATAAATACAAATAATATGGAGCTCCAAGCAAACAACTAAATGCACAGTTGTAATAGAAATAAAATAGAAAAAGTAACTGCATTGCCTTTATGATTATCATTCCTCTAATAATAAATCATTTAATATACAGGATAATGTGGTATTTACAATAATTTTTCTCAGCATCAAAAGATGATCACTTCAAGTATTGCTTTCATATCTTAAAAGCAAATTGTGTTCCACTTAAAAAAAGTAACCAAGGCAAACATTAACATTTTATAGCAATAACAAATAATAACATTTTTTTTAGAAAAGGATAAAGAGAATATGCTGCCTTACTCACTCGGAGCAAAGTGACAGGGTCTGTGTAAAGCCTCCCCCCAAAAACCTTAAACTCAGCTCTTCAGTGCTTCCCTACTAGTTCTTCATCCAGCTGATATCAAAGCACCTCTTCCCTATAAACTACTACTTCCCTTTAACCACTTCCCATCCAGGCCATTTCTGGCACTCCTCTCCTACATGTATAAATCATAATTTTTTTGCTAGAAAATTACTCAGAACCCCCAAACATTATATATGGTTTTAGCAAAGATTCTAGGGAATAAAATGGAGGTTGTTGCAACTTTTTATGTCATGTGGTATTTGCGCAGCGATTTTTTGAACGCGTTTTTTTTTGGAAAAAAAAACAGTTTCATGAATTAAAAAAAAAAACAAAACAGTAAAGTTTTTTTTCATAATGTGAAAGATGATGTTAAGCAGAGTAAATAGATACCCAACATGTCACATTTTAAAATTGCGCAAACTCGTGGAATGGCGCCAAACTTTGGTACTTAAAAATCTCCATAGGCGATGTTTAAAAATTTTTGCAGGTTAGGTCTTTAGAGTTACAGAGGAGGTCTTGGGCTAGAATTATTGCTCTCACTCTAACGCACGCGGCGATACCTCACATGTGTGGTTTGGACGCCGTTTACATATGTGGGCGCGACTTATGTATGCGTTCACTTCTGTGCACGAGCTTGCGGGGACAGTGCGCTTTAAATTTTTTTTTTTTTTTTATCTCTTATTTTACTTTTATTTTTTTAATTTTGACACTTTCACTTTATTTATTTTTTTATCACGTTTATTCCTATTACAAGGAATGTAAACATCCCTTGTAATAGGAAAAGTGTGTGACAGGTCCTCTTTATGGACAGATGCAGGGTCTATAAGACCCTACATCTCTCCTATTGGCTGGAAAGGCTGAGATCAGAAAAAAAAACAGACAATCTCAGCCTTTCCTTCCCCTTTAACGGCTATTGTTTACTTCGGAGACCCGGACGTGACATCACGATGTGCGCCCGGGCCTCAGAGAGCCATAGAGATGACCGAGGGCCATCTGTCCCTCGGAAATCTCTGTCATCTCGTTCCAGCGGCAGGCGATTCCTTCTCCCGGCCGCCGATCACTCAGGTGAGTCGGGAGAAGCACCGGAGGGCGGCGGGAGGGGGGGCGTCTGACGGCTGACCTGCCGCTATGATTGTTCTTATGGTGATGGGAATCGCCTGCTCTAGAAACCTATACATCAATGATGCCTGCAGGTGTCGGCATCATTGAGATATCACCACTGAAATCCCAGGACGTCAATAGACGTCCTGCTGATGGGAAGTGGTTAATGTGACAGTGTTAATTTCAGGAGGTTACCTGCTATTCCATATCTGGAAGCACTGGGCGTTGTGCAACCACAAAAAAGGAGCAGAGCGGGAATGCTTGAGATGCAAGTAAATGGTCAGAGGTAGGTTTTAAATAGACATTTTCACGTTGTCTTGAATGAGAAAGGTGACTATATGGGAGATCAACTGTGCATAATCTGGTGCGGTTCTGCATAGAAACCAACCAGATTCCAGGTTTAATTGCAAAAGCTTAAGTGGACAAACTGAAATTAGAAGTTGGTTGGCTACTATGCACAGCTGCACCAGATTCTGAGTGCTCAGTTTTAGTAAATCTGCCCCCAAGTCTCGTTAACCACTTCTGATGGTGGCTGGGGGGTGGTGGGTGGGTGGTAAATGGATGGTGGGGGTTGTAATCTGTCATTAGGCAGCGCTGTGGGCATTGCACATCGCCCACAGCGCTGCAGCACCTCCTCTCTCCCCCCTCTCTCCTCTCACACTGCACCGACCGGTGCGGAGAGGAGAGAAAAGCCGGCGCTTCCGCCGGCTTGTTTACATGTGATTGACGGCGCGATCACATGGTGAAAGGCCGCTCACAGCGGCCATTCACCACGATCCGTGATCAGTCGGGTCCCCCGAACCCGACGGTCACGGATGTTCCCATGTGCACGCCCCAGGGGGCGCGCGGGAAGCGCGATTCTGGGAGGACGTCAATAGACGTCCTCCCAGAATTAAGCAACCGCCCTGTAGACGTCAATTGTCTATAGGGCGGTTGTTAACTGGTTAAACGACACACATGGTATAGGCATACTTGCAATGACACTCCAAAACACATTCTGCTACTTGTCCTGAGTATGGCAATACCACCTGTGTGAGACTTTTACACAGCCTGGCCACATACAGAGGCCCAACATCCAAGTAATACCTCCAGGCATTCTAGGAGCATAAATTACACATCTAATTTCATGACGACGTATCACATGTTTGAAGTCCCTGGAGCATCAGGACAGTGGAATTACCCACAGAATGATCCCATTTTGGAAAGCAAATACCTCAAAATACATTCTATGAGGCATAATGAGTCTTTTAAACATTTTTTACCTTAAGTTTGGGGAAAGAAAATTAAAATGTATTTTTTTACACAAAGTTGTCAGTTTAGAAGATATTTCTAACACATAGCATGTACATAGCAAAAATGACACTCCCAAAACACATTCTGCTACTCCTTCTGAGTATGGTGATACCACACATGTGAGGATTTTACACAGCCTGGCCACATACAGAGGCACAACATCCAAGTAGCACCTCCAGTTGTTCTAGGAACATAAATTAC
Source organism: Glandirana rugosa (assembly GCA_018402905.1). Taxonomy (NCBI): domain Eukaryota; kingdom Metazoa; phylum Chordata; class Amphibia; order Anura; family Ranidae; genus Glandirana; species Glandirana rugosa. Next base: position 227,355 of record BLSH010104546.1, on the reverse strand, counting down.
ACATCTAATTTCATGACTACCTATCACACCTGTGAAGGCCCTGGAGCACCAGGACAATGGAAACGCCCACAAGATGCCCCCACAAGACAGGTACTCAGGTACTCTGATGGGCTGCAAACAGGTACTCAGGTACTCTAATGGGCTGGAGACAGATACTCGGTTACTCTGATGGGCTGGAGACAGGTACTTGGATGCTCTGATGGGCTGGAGACAGGTACTCTGGCACTCTGATGGGCTGGAGACAGGTACTCTGATTAGCTGGAGACTGGTACGCGGGTACTCTAATAGGCTGGAGACAGGTACTCGGGTACTCCGATGAGCTGGAGACATGTACATGAGTACTCTGATGGGTTGGAGACAAGTACTTGAGTACTCTGATGGGCTGAAAAAAGTACTCGGGTACTCTGATGGGCTGGATACAGGTACTCGAGTACTCTGATAGGCTGAAGACAGGTACTCAGGTACTCTGATGGGTTGGAGACAAGTACTTTGATTGGCTTATAGACAGGTCCTCTTAATTTTGGGGCAATCTGGGGACTGTGTTTTACTACTGTAATCAGTAACTCTCTGTTACCACAATCTCCTCCTCACATTAGATCGGTGTATGATGAGGGGAATCCGGTAACGGCGAGTCACCACCGTTTGTTGAAATCTGTGACTGGACACAGCCAGAGGCTCTTCACCCTCATGGCCCCGGGGGCACGCATGAGTGGCAAGATCGAGGGCAATACATGTGACCGGCTGTGATTGGACACATCCAGTCACGTGGTAAGGAGACATTTTCATTGGCTCTTTACCCTGATCGGGATGGGCTGTGTCCCGACAGGTCCTCAACCTGGGATTGCATGTAAGAAAAGTTCACAGCCAGCATCTTAGGTTCCTTGCGGAGGTCAGAATGGTTAGGCAAGTTTGTCATGTTTTTTTCTAATAGATCAGTGTAACTGCCCAGTGCTGCTATCTCTTGTGTAAGAGTGTTAGTAGTTTTGCGTAGCTCCATTTGGAATTTCTCTGCAAGCTTTTCATTTACATTAAAGTAAGACTGACTTCCAGATCAGCTCTGGTGAGCCGAGAGGGGTATTTGCTGTTCTCCTGTTGAGTGTTAGAGTCTGCATGTGGTTCCTTTAAGACCGTGGAGCCCTGCTGGGCCTGGGCACCATCTTTGGTCATACCTGCCTTCTCCTTGGAGCGAGGAAGCTAGGTAGTTAGTCATCGTTGAGACTGGCAAGTCCCTCACCTTCTTGCCGGAGGGCATGCAACTCACTGTCCCCATGGGAGTATGGGGTATTTGCTGCAAAGATCTGTGCATAATAGCCCTGTGGGAGAAATTTTAGTCCCTGAGTCTGACAGAGCTGTTACAGGAAGCAGTCATCTTGCATTGCGCCACGTATGCACCCTCCATCTGCCTAGTTGTTTAACCACTTCAGCACTACTGCTTTTTTTTTTAAACACATGAAAATCAACATATTTTGGCCATAAAATCACTTAAAAGCCCCATAACATTATACTAAAAGACTTCTACAAGAGGCCTTGTAGAATAAAAAGATAATAACAGTTTTTTATGTTGCATTACATTTGCATAACAGTTTATCAAATTCATATTTTCAAGAAAAATTGTAATAAAATTAATTTTAATGCACCCAAACGCAATATAATATCCATTTTTTGCTAAAATATAAAATATTGGGTTGTATTGAGTAAAAAGATACCAAACATGCTTTGTCTTAATTGCATGTGCAATTAACATGTTTTGCTTTTTAATTAATTGCATGTGCTTGTGATATTGCAAAAAACAATGGTAGCCAAATCAAAAATGGAGGTGGATGTGGAGTTGGAGGTTGAGGAGGCGGTGAAAGTGGCGGTGGAGGAGGAGGTAGCCAACACTGTTTTTTTTATTTTTGTGCAAGAAATGCACTGCAGGCCGCAAATGTAGTTTTTAGATTTTTTTTTTTTTAAACCAGCTATGTAGATGCACTTTTTAATTTTGTGCAAGAAACAATAATCTGTCCCTTTAATCAACAGCAGGAACCTCTCCCTATAGAACTTGGAGATGATTTTAGATTCTAAAATCATCTCCAAGTTGTGCAGGTAAAGTTTCCAGCTGTTGATTTAAGGGAAAGACTATTGTTCTAAAATCATCTCCAAGTTGTACAGGGAAAGGTTCCAGCTGTTGCTTTAAGGGAAAGATTATTGTTCTAAAATCATCTCCAAGTTGTATAGGCAAAGTGTATTCTAGCCGCATAGAAGCCATATTATTGTTATAAAATAATCTCCAAGTTCTATAGCCACTTAAGGACCGGAAGGATTTCCAGCTTTAGGACCGGAGCCCTTTTTGCGATTTGGCGCTGCGTCGCTTTAACTGACAATTGCGCGGTCGTGCGACGTTGTACCCAAACGAAATTTGCGTCCTTTTTTTCCCACAAACAGAGCTTTCTTTTGGTGGTATTTGATCACCTCTGCGTCATTTCTGATCGCCGCTATAAACAAAAGAAGAGCGACAATTTTTCAAAAAAACCCAAATTTCTTACTTTTTGCTAAAATACAAATCCAAAAAAAAAAATATAAAAAAACATTTTTTTTCACCGTTTTTGGGCGATTTATATTCTTCCTCATATTTGCGATAAAAAAAATCGCAATCGGCATTTATTGATTGGTTTGCGCAAAAGTGGTCACGTTTACGGATGATGAGAATTCATTTTTGGGGTTTTTAATTTTTTTATATTTTTTACTAAAAATGGCGGCGATCTGCGATTTTTTGCGGTACTGCGATATTTCAGCGGACAGTAAATGTGTCATTAGTCACGTAAAAATATCGTGACTAGCGACATTTTTACGGTTACCAGGGTTTTTTCACAGTTTTACCAGGCGGTACAGGCGACTTTATAGCGTCATGGCGTTTTTTAGCGTCTA
>BLSH010104546.1:191229-202026 GCA_018402905.1 Glandirana rugosa | reverse complement strand
CCCTTGACCCCCCTCTATCCCAGTTCTCTCTCCCCATGCACTCTCATCCAACTTACGAATCCCCACCATAACCCCCCCACAACAAGATGAAAGCCCAAAGTTCATTAAAGATAATGTCCCCAAACGTCAGGGACCTCAATACCCCTGAAAAAAGATCTGCAGTCCACAGGGAAGCATCTAAGCTCAAGGCTCAGTTAGTTTATATACAGGAGACTCACTTTAAAGCACTAAACACTTCCAAATTTCAGAATGCCATGTACCCACATATGTTTAACGCATCCTCCCCAATAAATAAAACAAAAGGTGTAGTCATCCTTATTGCCAAAAACCTCCCATTCCAGCTTTCTACACATCTAGCTGACCCGGAAGGCCGTTACTTATTTGTCAAAGGCCACATATATAATAAACCAGTGACATTCGTCAATATTTACACTCCAAATAAACACCAAGTCCCTTTTGTTAGGAAAGTTGTAGAAAAACGTATCCTGTTCCGCAAAGGGATTATCGTCCTGGGAGGCAATCTCAATGTCCCCCTTTGTCCCAATCTTGACTCCTCATCTGGATCTTCCTCTCTGCCATACCATGCCCTGCTCCAAATTAAAAATCGAATGCACCTATTGTCCCTCCATGATGCCTGGAGGACTCTCAACCCTGACACCAAAGACTATACCTATTATTCCCCTTCCCACAACAAATACTGATGCATTGACTATTTCCTCCTTACCCAGACAGACTTGACTTACCTTCACGACGCCACTATAGAACCTATGTATATATCGGATCACCACCCCATTACCCTGACCCTCCGTTTCCCCAATTTTGAACAGAGCACAAGAACTGGAGACTAGGCCCACGAATACTCTATGACTTGGTCAGTAAGGAGTCAGTGAAGCTGTCATTGCAGGAATATTTAACGCTAAACTCCTCTTCAGAGACGTCGACCATGACCCAGTGGCTAGCCCACAAATGCATTATAAGGGATAAATGCATCTCCTTAACAGCGCAAATGAAAAGAGAAAAGCAGGCTATGATTATGACACTTACTACACAAATACGCACTTTAGAGGCCTCGCATAAACAAAGCAGAGCCAAAGCAGATTGTGCAGCCCTGGTCTTGGCGAAGCAAGCTTTACTGGAGGAATTAGACAGATTAAAAGGAAATTCACACTAACTACTAAACTCTTTTATGACCACGCCAACAAGAACGGCAGACTTTTAGCTAAGCTACTTCAGGGTAAAAGAGCCCAAATGACGGTACACTCTATTACAAATCACACGGGTACAAAAATCAACAAGACTAAGAAAATAACACAGCAGTTTGTAAAGTGCTATTCCAAATTATATAACCTACCTAAACCACCCCGAATGCAATCAAAACCCACAATCCTGGATAAAAGCTATCGAGGATTACCTCTCAGAGCACAAACTTCCCCAGCTTATCACAGAACAAGCAGTCTCCATCGACCCCCCCCTAAACTCGGAGGAATTTCAACTAGCCCTAAAAAGCCTGAAACCAGGAAAAAGCCCGGGCCCTAATGGCCTTACCAGTCTATACTATCAGATATTCTCAACGGCCCTGGCCCCACACTTCCTAAAAGCTTTTAACTCTCTGAGCGAGTTTAAAGGCCCCCCAAAGACCTATTAGAAGCTCATATCTCTGTCATACACAAAAGGGGAAAAGACCCCACATTAGTTGAAAACTTTATACCCATATCTCCAGTAAACGTAGACATTAAGATCTATGCAAAGATACTGGCCAATAGACTCTTACCTCACATCCCCATCTTAGTATCTCAAAACCAAGTGGGCGGGGGGCACATGCGCGGCGGGATGCTTGCAGGATGCTTCTTCTGAGTGCTCCACTAGCTTCGTCCGTTCCGGCGGCACACACAGCACTATAAACCCGCGATCACACCTTACAAACCGCTGGGATCCTGCCTAAAGCCTTGGTGCATGCCTGGGAGGAAAAGACAGAGGAATCGCCACTCACAAGGCCATTTAACCTCGTATCTTCTCTGCTCCATGGAGAAGACAAGAATCTCCCAAGATGGCGTTGCCTCTAAGCAGCATGCTACAGTACAAGCAGCAAAAGGCAGGCCTGCCTCTCCAGCACCCTCTCCTTCTAACTGTGAGTACCCCGCAGGTCCGAATCATCAGGGGACTTTAACTAAAGCAGATTTAGACAAAAGTCTTTCTAAAATCTATGGTAAACTGGCGAATAAGTTCCACACTGAGATAAATAGGGCTACAACAGCGCTTTCACAAGAAATCCTAACGCTTGGTAACAGAACCGATCGGCTTGAAACAAAGCACAATGAACTAACACTAGCCCATAATGATCTCAGAAAAGAATTTGAGCAATTATCTGAGAACTTTGCGTACGCACAGTCGCAAATAGAAGATCTCGATCCCAGACATAACCTGCGTATAAGAGAAGGGCCAGAAACAGTTACAGAACTTACTCCTGCAGTTCTAAAAATTTTTCACTCACTTATCGCAGAAAAGGAAGATGATGCGTTTTTATGCGACAGAATCCACAGAGCTCTACGAACGAAACCTCCTGCTGATAAACCTCCTAGGGACATTGTACTATGCCTCAAGGACTTTATAATCAAAGAGGAGATACTGAGAGCAGCCCGGAATTCCTCTAACATTAATCTAGAGGGAGTCAGAATCCAAATCTATCCTGCTATCTCCCCTGCTACTCTGGAACGCAGGAGAAACATGAAAGAGGTCACTTCTATACTACAAACAGCACACATTCGGTACAGATGGGGCTTCCCATTTAAACTATTGGTTCCTCATAATGGTACCGTTTACACAGTATACAACTTATCAGAAGGTAAGTAGTTGCTGATAAAACTTGGTCTTTTAGACCCGGAACCCTCTTTATGCCTTCCTTCTACACCAAGACCTTCCCCAATATGGTCCACCCCTGCCTCACGCCGAGACCAGAGAAGAAACAGAGAGCCCCGTGATAATCGCTTTGCCTGAGATGTCCTATCCCCTCTGCGACTTCATTTATATGTATGCGAATACCTTGGTCTAAATCACCTTTCCAATTTTTCTTTTCTATTCCTCTCCCTTCAACCTGAATTCAAAACAAGAAGACGAACAGGCTCTATGACTTCGCTACAGAACAGCTGATAACCTTGTATAAAAACCTATGAATAAGACTCCAAGATTTTATAATCCATATGAGGTAAGATGAGGATTTATTATAAAACCTCAGTGTTTTGAATGGCTCTCTCATTTTGTATGCCTTGCCTGCCATCTAATGGACATTATACGAACCTGCACTATTAATCATTTTTAACTGGATACATAAAACCTTTCATTTTTCAGTACAACTCATTTCTAGCTCTACAATGGACATAGACACTCATAATTCAATTACGCATCCACTGCTCTAGTAACATTTTTTCTACCATCTGCTTTCCCATTTTGTCCATGCTATGGAAAAATTGTAATGGGCTTCCAAGTATTCGCAAGACTTTATCACCGAATGGGCCTTACTACCACCCAAAGATCCTCTCTTCCCAGAAGTTTTGGAACTAAAGCCTCAAGACTCCCCTTTCCTCTCCTCTTATTACAGAGTGGTGCATCCACTCATCATGACTCAAATGGTAGCCCTCCTAGGCTACAATATTCTAGTTTTTTTATGTTATCACCTTTAATGGAAAGTAGCGGATTTGATGACAATCTACCCCCTCAGAGTCAGGCCTTCAGTTGTCTGTCTCTACTCTCACCCCCCTCTTTGCTTTTACTTACATATTATGTGTCCTATACTAAAGGGAGTGAGAAGATGGACAAATGGTCTTTAAGCACCATCTGATGACCTATGGTCGCTCACACTGTATCTGTCTGTAAAGTTCAGTTGTTATACTTGTTTCTCAAATTTCTGATTAATTATCCGCCTCACAATGATAAAGGTTCTAATGGGATGTCTAGTTAATGTTGTTGTGATCCCACACAGTTAAACACCTCTATACGGGTTACCCCCTTCCTTATCTATTATTATTTTTTTCTGTTTTTTTTTTCAGACTAACTGTGCCGCCGGGGCGGGCGGAGTAGCTGGTTTGTCCCCCTCCTATTCGTGGGTCAGCATGTCCTGTTGGATGCTCCGCCTTCTGCCGGCCACCCACATGGTGCTATTTAGCGCAGTGGGTGGTGAGGCAGATGTTGGTGCGTCTGGCCTACGGATGGGATTTGGACGATTCAGTCCAAATAGAAACTTTTGTTGGTCTGGCGAAGTTATTTCACTGGACCCCCACGATTTTCTTTCTAACATCAAATTGTTGAGAAGGTTTCTCTTGGAGACATACTTGTGATAAAAATTTTATACTCACATACAGAAGGTAAAAAGCCTTTACTTTTACATCTTGCCATTATGCCATGCAGATCTGAAACAGCATCACTCCCATATCATCTTCACACACCTCTTGTTATTTCTATCTGCTCCCTCATCACCTACCTCTTATTCTACATAACTTGAAATGAATGACCTTAAAGTTATTTCCCACAATGTACAGGGTCTTAATTCACCACAAAAAAAGAAAAAAGCCTTCCGGCACTATAAAATATTGAAGGCTGATATTATAATGCTTCAAGAAACGCATTTTTCTACCCCCAACCATCCTACTTTTTTTGACAAAACCTATAACCAATGTTTCTATACTACTTTCTCCAACAAAACCAGAGGAGTAGCTATTTTTATTAAAAACTCCCTAATTTTCGATATACAAAATATTTATAAAGATCCAGAGAGCAGGTTCTTGATAATTAAAGGGAAAATCAATGGGCGTTCCCTTACTATAACACCAAAAAATCCTGCAGCGCCCCAGTTAGTAAACCATTAGTATAGACAAAAGAATATATATAAAAAACGGTATTAAGACCAACACCAAAAGAGAAAATAAATGGAAACAGTTCCTTAGACCATCATTATTAATAAAAAATGGTTATTTCATATGTTGAATGACTGACATAAGAATGGTATAAATGTCCAATTTCATATTTCATACGAATCTCATCATGCCCACGGGAATGTTCAAATAGAATCCAATAATCAAGTAATGGATATGAGCTTACCAGATTAAGGTAGAAAAAGCGCAGGGGTTTATAATCCACCGCAGATAAAGTTGGCCAGATGTCATCTGGTCGTATGTGCTGGAAAATGGAAGGAAGGAGACAGGGAATCCTTAACCCAACGAACACCGAATTCCTGTACCAAGGGGTACCTCCAGGGTCGTCCGGGTAACACCTCCCCAGCAATTCAAACGTTCACCATTCACCATGGGGTAATGAAAAAAGGGGGAACCACAATAGTGTAATACTGTCTCGTAAAAATTTTATTAAGATAGATGAATTAAAAATACTCACAAAACAAATGTGCAAAAAGAGCTCTTTTTAGAAAACTGGTATGACAGGAGGAGTCTGGAACCCGACGCGTTTCGGCTCAAAGGGCCGTCATCTGGGGTATTCCCCCCTCCTGTCGTTGCTCCTATTTATAAAAAATACACCAAAGTACAAATCAAACCCCTAGAGGGCTCATGGAAACGGAAGTCGAATTCTGTTCCTAAGATGGCGTCATCGGCGTGCGTTCCACGCCTCATTATCAAAAAGCCATGTGTAAGACCAGTATCAGTGACCCGGAAAAACACATGGGTGGTTAAGAATGTTGAAGTAACGTAAAAATCTAAATGAAAAATGGGGGTAATAAGTCCCGCATTGAACCGCGATTAGGTAATGAGGCAGGAGAGACTTGTTAGAAAAAAATATAGATCAAGTGAATCCTCGGGTTCACTTATAACCCGGAAGGGAAAGCGTAAATGTGTCACTTACGCTATCCAGGAAGTGGGCGTGGATAAACACGCATCATAACTTCCCTTGTGTAGTGGTGTCAGCAAGAAAAGTCCTTTTCAATCTAGTGGAAGAAAAGGATTGTGGGTATAGAATCCAATCGTGGCTGAAAAAAGATCGTGATGTGTATGTTAGAGAATAAAAAAAAGGGGAAAAAGAATAATGATAAGGAATGAGTGATATAAAGGAGAACCCGTAATAGGACGTGTATATGTGAACCATATAAGGATGTAATATATGGAAAAAACTAAATGTGTGGACCGAATAGGAATAAACACTATGAAGAAGGTCCATAAATAATGAGATAAGAATATATATAGAATTGAGGGATATAAAATATGTATCTTATTAAAAATATGTGAAATGTGATGAAAGTGCCAGCAAGCATATAAAAAAGGGGGGAAATGATATGGTTGATAAATGAACAACACCAGTTATAAAGAGGTTCAACCATAGGCTAAAAAAGAGAATAGTCATCGAAATAAGTGTGGTATAAATGGGTTAAGAAACCTTAATAAAATCACTTGCGAAAAAACGCCAAGTCATAAACAGAAAAACGACTTGCGTTGTACATAGTAATAAAAATAATAATAACATATTCGACTATTAATATTAATTAAATTTCACGGACAGATTAGAAAACTGTAACTCAATATACTGTGAACCAAAATGACAGGAAGGTTAGAGTAAAATAAAAAAATAAAAAAATATATTAAATGCGTTGAATGAAGCCGGTGTGTGCTATATGCTTATGAAAATAGCATACGAAAACTGTACACAACATCGCCCTAATTCGTAGAAAGAGTATAAACACTTCAATGTATAAAACATTAAAAGTATAAAGGGTATAAGCATCATACATATAAAATTGAATAAAAATAAAAATACCATAGAAAATTAAAAAATCCGGATAAAAAAATCAAGGTTAAAAATGAATTTTGAAATTAAATTGAGACCCAACGTACAATATGGTTTAGGCTTTACTAATAAAAGAGTTTATGTCCCAGTCCACGTTCATACCATGTGGATAAAAACTTTTCAAAGAATAAATCCAGGAGGTCTCCAATTGGGAGACACCTCTTTTAATCCAACCCCCCCTCCAAGGGGGGACATATTTGTCAATGATCTGATAAAGGGTCCCCTCTGGATTACGATCGTGGTACTTCAAATAGTGTTTAGGGACACTATGATTAGTCTTCCCCTTGATTATATTTGTTATATGCTCATTGACCCTAATGTTAAAGGACCTTGTGGTCCTCCCTACATACTGTTTTTTGCAGGGGCAGGTCAGTAAGTATACAATGTTTTTTGTCTCGCATGTACAGAAAAACTTTAGGTCGTAACTACGACCAGTGGTCGTGGAGGAGAAACTCTGGATTTTCCTATCTCTGCACTTATTCAACTTACAGACCCTGCATTTTTGGCACTTGTAGTACCCTATAAGATCCTGAAAAAACGATGTTTTTTTTGGGGGATTAATCACGTTGGGTGCAAGTTTATGTCTGAGGGAAGAAACCCCTCTAAATATAACCTGCGGTTTCTCAGGAAGCAGGGGACCAAGAATTTGGTCATTACGAAGGACATTCCAATGTCTGGAAATGGCATTTCTGATTTGTTTGTGTTGGATGGAAAAACCTGTAAAAAACGACCATTTAGCATCATAGCTTTGGATTTTAGGTTTGTCCATCAGTAATTCTGTTCTATCAATTTGTGAGACGACCTGTATCTCGTTGTCAAGGTCGTAGTTACTATACCCTTTCTCTAAAAAACGTTTTTTCAAGGTTAGCGCCTGTTCTCTGAATGTATCAACGTTCGAACAATTACGTCTCAATCTAATGAACTGGCTTTTAGGTACAGATCTCAACCATGATTTGTGGTGGCAGCTGTCTGTTGAGATAAAACCGTTCCTGTCTGTTGGTTTAAAAAAGGTCTTGGTTAAAAACTGTCCTTCACTAATGTTAATATCCAGATCTAAAAAATGTATATTGGTCCGGCTACTTTCAAGGGATAATATGATGCCCCTGTCATTAGAGTTTAAGGTAGCAAAAAAGGCGTCAAGAGACTCCTGATCACCACGCCATAGGAGGAGGATGTCATCTATGTATCTTGCCCAAAAGACAAGCTCAGGTCTATTATGGGCATAGACAACATCCTCCTCCCACTTGGCCATGAACAGATTGGCCAAGCTGGGCGCAAATTTGGCCCCCATAGCCACCCCCTTGCATTGTGAATAAAAGTTGTTGTCATACCAGAAATAGTTGTGTTTGGTGGCAAAAACCACCAAACTCAAGATGAATTCCCTCTGGGAGTCAGGTAAGGTCATGTCCTGTTTAAGGTAATGGTTCACGGCCTCCAAACCTAAATCGTGGGAAATACTAGTATAGAGGGAAGAAACATCAGCCGTTGCTATGATGTCACCCTTCTGTAAACGGACATCACCCAATTTACGGATAGTATCCTTAGTGTCTCTCAAATAGGAGGGCATTCGAATCACATGTGCTTGTAAAAAGAAATCAATGTATTTCCCTATTCTGGAGGTAATAGAGTCAATGCCGCTAATAATGGGGCGGCCAGGAGGATGTTCCATATTTTTATGGATCTTGGGTAAATAGTAGATGGTCGGAATTCTAGGACACATAGGGATGAGAAAATATTTTTCTTTTTTGTTTAAAATCCCCTTGCGGTAACCTTGGTTAATAATTTTGGTCAGTTCTCCTTTATATTTATTGGTGGGATTAAAAGTAAGAGGTTGATAAGTATTGGTGTCACTCAAAATATTACCCATTTCTGTCATATAGTCCTCTTTATCCATGACAACTATGCCCCCCCCCCCTTATCCGCTGGCCTAATAATTAAGTCTTTATTATTACACAGGCTTTCAACTCCTTCCTTCAGGGAAGGGGGGGTATAGCACTTCTTAATGGGAAGGTTCTCCAAATCCCGTAATATCAGGTCTTTGAAGACCTTGATAGACGGAGCAATGGGTCCCGGAGGGTTAAAGGTAGAAGGGTTGCTGAGACCCGAATGTACTGCGGGATCATTGGTCAAGGTGGACCTAGTTGGATTTGTTAAAAGATATCTTTGTACGTTAATTTTCCTCACGAATTTCTGTATGTCGATAAAAGTATCGAATTTATTTAATTTTTTTGGTAAAGCAAACTTAAGATCCTTATTGAGGACATTAGTTTCATCCCGAGAAAGCACTTGCTTACTCAGATTGAAGATACCAGTAGAGGAGGCTAGGTTCGTACCCTTTTCTCCTCTCTTATGTTTCCGCCCACCTCTGGCCCCTCTCTTGTGTCCGGGCCTCTTTTCCGGGGGTTGGCCAACGGAAAATCCCGAGGGGGAGGAGGGGGTGGGTGGTTGGAATTGTATCGGAAGGGGGAACGATTTAAATCATATCTCTCCTCCTGATAAGAAAAGTGTTGTTCTTCCTCATAAAGGGGAGAATACCTGTTAGAGGTGTCAATAGGATAATAAGGAGTAGAGGGTGGTTGGTAATAAGGCCTGTTATTATATGGTGCCCTATAAGGTCGAGGTCTACTGGGTCCCTGGTCATAGTAATGTTGATAATTATTGGAGGTATGGCGGGATGTGAGCCATAACCCCCTTTTTGACCACCGCCCCTGTTTGGTGGAACGTAGGGACGTTGATTTTGGGAGGGGGAGCGATAATCGTTACTATTCTCCCTCCTCCGCATGGGGGGTGGTTTGTATGGCGTTCTCCCCCTATGGGCTGTGTCCATATGTTTAAAAAGTTTGGGACCTTGGTTAGAAGATCCGGGAGGAGGAGGGGGGACATTAGCCCCAGTGGTAGTCTCAGGAGATTCATTCTTTTGCCATTTAAAGACGCTGGATGTCCGATAATCCTCAATGTCCCTAGAATACTTTTTTTGCTTTTTATGCTTTTGGTCTTGTTCCTCTTTTTCTAAATGGGACTTGAGGTTGGAAGAACAATTTTGATATTCCAGAGAGTTTCTAAATGGCAATAATTTGTCCTTGATATCTCTGATTTCCTGGTCAATAAGGGTCAATTTGAAGCGTTTTCTTGAATTTATAAACCCTAATGATTTTAAACCAGCCTCGTTATAATATTTGAACCAAGCTTCTAAATCCCCCTCACCCTGTTGGGGGCGAATTTCCCATCTCAAACTTCGTGGGACCATGTTCTCACCAATGTACTGATCCAGGAAGGCTACGTCCCACTGTAGATGGATCTCAGTAACCATTAAGTTATGTAATCTAAGGAATAAGCCTCCCATTTCGGTGTCTGTATTGGTGGCTACAAACACCCCATCTGTATTAAGGGTCCTAGAGGCCCTATATTCAAACACATCCATGTTAGTATGTAAACTTTTCAAAGTGAATGTTCGCAGGGCAAAATGGTCAAAAGATACAATATTAAATGGGAGAAATGTACGCGCACATAAATAATTAAAAATCAGATGAAACGGTGAGAAATAATAAAAATGTTATATGAAAAAATTTATGTAAAAGAGGCTGCCCGCAAAAAAACAACTGATCCAATTGTTCATATAAATAACACCAAAAAATCTTGCAGCGCCCCAGTTAGTAAACCATTAGTATAGACAAAAGAATATATATAAAAAACGGTATTAAGACCAACACCAAAAGAGAAAATAAATGGAAACAGTTCCTTAGACCATCATTATTAATAAAAAATGGTTATTTCATATGTTGAATGACTGACATAAGAATGGTATAAATGTCCAATTTCATATTTCATACGAATCTCATCATGCCCACGGGAATGTTCAAATAGAATCCAATAATCAAGTAATGGATATGAGCTTACCAGATTAAGGTAGAAAAAGCGCAGGGGTTTATAATCCACCGCAGATAAAGTTGGTCAGATGTCATCTGGTCGTATGTGCTGGAAAATGGAAGGAAGGAGACAGGGAATCCTTAACCCAAC
>BLSH010104546.1:147391-171882 GCA_018402905.1 Glandirana rugosa | reverse complement strand
TTCGGGGAGGAGGTTTTCTTTCTTTTTTTACGGGTACTTCTGAGGACACGACAAATTGTAGTAAAACCGGATCCGGTCTCTGGTCCTTCGTCGATTTCTTTACATTTTTTCGTCGTATTCCTAACTTTTATCAAGTAAAACTAACTCTCCTAAATTGAGGTGTCAAAATAACTCTCTTAACGTCCTTACTTGTTATTGAGATCTTTCTATATGTATTGCCACTCAATGTCATTTTTTGTCATAACCACGGTAATGTTTGTTTCCTCCGTATACGTAGTCTTGTATAACCATGTATACAAATGTTCATTCAACTCAAAGTTTTATAGTTTCAAAATCGTTGTTCTTACAGACAATATCTAATACCCGTATTCCTAATAACCGATTACCACCCCTCCCCATCCTTCTCCCCCACCCACCACCAATGACTATCTAAGGTGCCAACCTCTCTAACACATTACAAATATCCAACCACGAGTTGATTTCAACTGTAATTGCCCCATCCACCATTAGCCAATAATCCTTATGCCCATAATCTATAACAGACATTCTTGTTGCTAAAACTTTGATATTTTGAAACTCAACTTACTTGTAAACATATGTACCAATATGTTCTGATGCATATGCCTCCTTTGTTTGTAATGGCACCAATACTGTTTTTTACTGTAACTCACCGTTATGTATATCTTTCTAGAGTTATTGTTCATTCCTGCAATTCTCTCAATAAAACTGTGGAGTTAAATCCTCTCAATCAAAATGAACTATTTTCAATCCTTATGCTGCTTTTTTACATTTCTTTAGCTGCTTCCTGGTCTCTGGCCTAGGCCAAAATGATGTTAAACAGCACAGGAGTCTTCATGGGCATTTTTTTCTTTCTTTTGGAGGAGGGGCTTTCTCATCTAAGCATACACACCTGTCTGAATGTCTAAGCTAAGGGCAAATGGATTAAAGGAAGTAAATACTACATGAATCATCTGCCCTTACTCAAGATGGCCATGTCTAGAAATGCTAGGGAGGTGTTTTTCAACTTATTTTTTTTTTAAAAAGCGTGGGCACATGAATGGATGAGTGAGTTTTCTTTGAATATTTCCAATGAATTAAATAGCATTTTCAGTTTATAATGCTCAGATACAATTAAGTTCTACTTTAAAGAGTCCAATTTAATCACAATTAGGGTTGCAGCATAATAGTACCATTTTCCTTTACAGTATTCATTCTCAAAGATACTGAAAGATCACAAAACAACCCTAAGCCCAGGTTCACACTGAGTGCGGGAATGAAATAGTGATAGTTCAGCGGAACTCGCACCATTTCATTCTCGCATGTCAGTCCTGATTTCAGCGGCAATTTCACAGACATCTGTGCGGGTTTCTGCACAGATGCCTATGGAAATTGCACCTGAAATCTCAAAAAGTAGTACAAGAACTACTTTTTGAAATCGGTGCAGCACCATAAGTGCCGCGCCTCACCGATTAGGACGATGCCTTTGCCGGCAATTGCTGCCGATTTGGCATGCGATTTGGCATGTCAAAACGCATGCCACATTGTGTCAATGTGAACCAGGGCTCAAGTTGGGTTTAACGCATACTGTTAGACAGGTTAATTCGGTTGGTAAGCAGACTGGTTGGTGCGTTGAGCTGGGAATTTACTCTGGTTTTGTCTTGCATAAAGTTGGGTTTTAGTCTGCAGTCACACCAGGTACGATATAAAGTAGTGCAATTTAAAGTCCGAATTCAGCACTACTTCAGAGAGATTTGTAATGATTTGATAAGACTTTAGTGCTACTTCAATGAGTTACATTGAGGAACATTGATGTTATGAACAAAAGTTTAAATAGTAAAGGTTTAATATTTAACTTCTTTCAGGGCTCAAGTAGTGCTGATGTAGACACAGGTACGATTTACAGCACGATATACATTATGGTCTATGGCAATGAAATTGCCAGAAGTCCTGAAAAAGTAATACTTCTCAAATTGTACTACTTGAAATCATATCTATTAAGACACTGCTATAGAAACACATTAGATGCTACTTCAGGTATTTGTACATCATATGTTGTTCCTGAAGTCGTACTGGTGTGACCGAGGGCTCAGTCAATTTCAAGCTACTTAGAAGTACCTGCTGTGGATTTACATTATAGGGCTGGCAGTGTGCCAAGATTTTGGCGCAATAAAAATATAAAAAAAAGAGGTGTAATGTCAGTGCTACTGTTTTGAACTTTGATGTCACACCAGTGCACTGCATTAAATGATTTGATGTGCTGCAGTACCAATACACTTTTGTGACACATCTACATGTACAGCACACTGAAATGCACATGAATGCATGTTAATGCACATATGCACCGCAACATCCTTAAGTGATGTGAGCAGGCCAAGAAGATACATTTCTCCACAATATCTGTAGCTAGAGAAGTTGTTCAGAGGGAGTGTGTATGCTCCGTGCTCCGTGATGGCTGCTTAAGTCTGGAGCTCCGCACCACCCCAGGATCCCGGCACCCTCACTGCCAGACACAGCCAGCACAGTCCGGCCACAGCATCCCAGAACACACTACAACCACCCCTGGATGTCCAGGCTGTCCGCTAGGAGGAACTAGAGGCTGAAATTTGCGGACACTGCCGATACAGAGTGTACCAAGATGGCCACCGCGGCCAGGCCTCATGTAGCCAGCACGGAGACAGCAAGTGAACTGAGGCAAGTAATAGCCCTTGCCACCCTATCCTTCCTCCCAGCGACCCCTGGGAACTGTCCACATCCCCTGGCTCCTTCACCTGCTTCCACAGAGTCACTAATCTCCCGCACATTAGAGGAGAGCTCCTTCTCGCCAGAAGGGCCTATTCTGGCCTATCACCCTTAAGGCGCAAGCCCCAAATATAACACGCATGGAGTCCAATACACAAGTCTCGGATATGTTCATCCGTTTTGCAGAGCTACTGGAGAAAGGCCTGTCCACGATGGCAACCAAAATCACAGGGGACATCCATGCTGATTTCCAGGCCCTGGGCTCCAGAATGGAGGCTACTGAACACAAATTGGACATTACAGTTTCCAGAAAATTCCAAAATTCTGACCATATTCAAGTCCTTCAAAACCAGCTAGAAACCACCGTCTCCTGTATCGATGACTTAGAAAATTGTTCAAGAAGATATAACTTCAGAATCCGAGGCCTGCCGGAGACTGTCACGGTCCAGGATCTAATCAAGAGCCTCATCCCTGGGGTTCCGTAACATCGCCTGAAGCTGGCTAAAGCCCATAGAGCCCTCGGCCACCCCAGGAAAGATGGGTCTCCAAGGGATATCATAGTTAAGCCTCATTTCTACGCCATCAAAGGAAAAGTGTTAAAGCTATCCCGCAATAATCCACAGCTATCCTGCCAAGGCCATCACATCCAAATCTTCGCATATCTCTCGCCTTCTACCATTCAAAGGTGAAAGGCCCTAAAACCTTGATTACTGGCTCAGAGAAATCTTAAATATTGGTGGGCCTTCCCCTTCGTGGTCAAATGAACCATGAAGGGCAAGACATTCTTCTTCGCAAACTTCCCAGATGGTGAGAAACTCCTCCTGGATCTCAAGCTTATATCTCAAGAATCTGCCATGGACTGCTCCAACCCGTCAGGAAGCTCCACAAAGAGACCCCAACCTTCAAGCCCAATCACCCCTCTGTGGACCCAGGCCAAGTCCAAGAGATTGAAAGACATCAGACCTCCCTAACGCTGCTACATGGAGCCACAGCTTCTCTAGGGACTCTAACCCCTCTATATCCACTGTTGTGGACCCTCCCGTTGTCTGAGCCTTGCGCTCACACCTCTTACACCCCAGTTTCTTCACTGTTAACATTGTTCGGTTTGGTACCAGTTTGCCACTAGTTGACTATCTTGAGGGTGTCCTCACCAAACACTCAGATTACTTTGCCCATCTGTTATGCCTTTTTGGGAGCTCTTACAAGGGGTGCGAATGACCCTACCCTGAGGAAATGTAAACACCTATAGGCAGCATCAAACAGGGCCAGCTGCGGACTCCAGATTCCCCCCTTGTGCTACAGTGAAGAATTCCTAGCAACTCATGCTTAGGGCTACTTTGGCCCATTATCTCTTGGACAAAACAAGAGGTGGGAACCTGTACCCCCCTCTAAGAACTCTGTATGGTGTACCACTACACCTGCCACTGGCTCATCAGCTGGTTCCTGTTTCAAGAAAGCTGATTGGTTTTGCCCTGGGCTACATGCCCCCCTGAGGGGGGTGACAGGTAGTCCAGAGGTGTTTCTGGGGATTTAGTAAACCCTTACTACAGTGTCTCATCAGATTATTAGCTAAGCACCTGCTGTGGGGCGGCGGGGCCTGGGGTGTGCCCCTGCGCACTTGACTACACCCTGGATTCGGCCTTCCCGAGCCTGAAGGAAGGATGGTCAGCCCCCGTTGGGGGACTGACTTTTTCTGTTTAGATGCTTGGCTGGTCTTGGCCCTGCCATGCACCTAAGGTCTCTATCGAGACCATTTCTCAAAATTGTTTGACCTATCTTTCTTTTCCTTCTCTAACCCTTCTCTCTATTCCAGCCAACCACCAGAAGGATACCCTTTCCACTCGGTAATGCTGGGGTTGCCAATGGCTCAAGCTCCATTCGACGTACCACAGCAACAGACAACGACAGGTAAGTGTTGGTTTGATTGATAATGCCCCTTCTCTGAGACCCAATGGCTAACAAGGCCCACATAACTCCTCACATCAGAATTGCTACACACAATGCTCAGGGCCTGTACCCCCCAATTAAAAGAAGGAAAGTGTTCGAACACTACCAAACCCTTAAGCTAGATATCATCATGATCCAGGAGTCAGTTCCCATTATTCTACTTAGCAAATGCTTCTGATAAAGCCAGGGGGGCAGCGGTGCACTCTTTGAAGCGTGGCAATTTCACTAGGCTATCATACTTCAAAGACCCGGAGGGAAGATATATCCTAGTAAAGGGTACTATAGAGGGACACTTGTACTCTTTTGTCTCATACTACTCCTCGAACAAAGGGCAAGCACATTGCTTTCAAATTCTACTAAAAGTAGTGAGCCCCCTGCTGGAGGGAACAGTTATTTTTGGGGGATTCCAATGCGGAGTTTGAGCAGGGCTTAGACAAAATGGGATCCAAGGCGAACCAATTAACTCATCCCTCTAAAGCTAGCCTTAAGATAGCAAGATGCCTTTATAGCCACGGCTTACTGGATATATGGAGGGAACTGAACCCTACAAACAGGAGTACACACACTTTTCCTATCCACACCAGTCATATGCCCGAATAGGCTATCTCTTAGTCTCCCCCAACACTATCCCAGCCTCCATATCTGCAGCTATAATTGACACGGTATGGTCGGACCATGCTATAGTAACCCTATCCTTAAAGTGGAGTTCCACACTGTTAAAAGTCAGCAGCTACCAAAAGGGTAGCTGCTGACTTTTAACAATCGGCCACTCACCTGTCCCTCGTTCCAGCGATGCAGTCGCCCGAGGGCTCGCTTGTCTCCTCCTCCCCTCTGTGGTGCCGGCATCACAAGTGTGGGCACCCGGCTTTTGACGAGTCACGCTGCGGCTTGTAAATGGCTCGGCTTATCTTTTGGGACCTGTGACGTGTCCCAGAAGATCGCCGAGAGGGAGGGGGAGAAGGTGAACTTCCTTCCGGCTCCTCGACACCAGGAGAGGAAGTGGACCATGGACCCTGTGAAAAAAAAAATGACATGCCAATTATGGCATGTCAGGGGGTCACCTCCTCTTAAAGCGGAAGTTCCACTTTTGGGTGGAACTCAGCTTTAAGCAAAATTGCTCCTAGAAAACCCACTACCCATTGGCGATTAAATGAATCAATCCTGAGTAATCCCATTAGAACAGCTGAACTAAACAACTCCCTGAAGGAGTACTTTGAGCTTAACAAATGTGATGAAATCTCACCTCAAATGTTATAGGCTGCCCACAAAGCAACTATAAGGGGGAAATTCATACAAATATCTTCCCAAAACAAAAAGGAGAGGCGTCTAGCCTTAGAGAAACTAGAAAAAGCTTTCACAGCTCTCAAGACCAAACATAAGCAAGACCCAAAGATTGTCTCCATAGCACAACTTGACACCGCCAGATTGGCCCTGAATCTGGCCTTAACAGTGAAAGCAGAAAAACACTTAAGGTGGAATGGGGCTAAATTTTTTTATCAGAAAG
The DNA here is from genome assembly GCA_018402905.1 of Glandirana rugosa. Taxonomy (NCBI): domain Eukaryota; kingdom Metazoa; phylum Chordata; class Amphibia; order Anura; family Ranidae; genus Glandirana; species Glandirana rugosa. Next base: position 165,692 of record BLSH010104546.1, on the reverse strand, counting down.
ATAAGCTTAGCATTATGCTGACCTCAAAATTTTCCCCCAGACACCGCTCCTATGCTCTACCCAAAATCAGAGTAGCAGGCCGCCTCCCTACGGTGGATCCTGACAAAATTCTAACCACATTCCAGGCCTTTTATGCCCAGCTCCACAGCCCAGTGACCACAAAAAGAGTTTTGGCGATATCACATTTTCTGAAAGAGATCCCCCTTCCTTCGCTTTCACCCGAACACACAGCTATCTTAAAAGCACCCTTTATGACGGAAGAAGTCTTAGAAGTAATTAAAGGTCTTAAAACTGGATCAGCCCCGGGTCCGGATGGCCTCTCCGTGCCCTATTACAAAACATTTGCTGAAACGTTGGCCCCATATATGGTAGGATTCCTCAGCTGAGTTCAGCATTCATAACAGTCATCACCAAACCGGGGAAAAACCCCGAAGAGGTGGGGAATTACAGACCCATCTCTTTGATCAACAATGACTTAAAGATCCTTACCAAGATTTTAGCCAACCGCTTAGCTTTAGATGTATAAATCAATACATTCACAGGGATCAAGTGAGGTTTATCCCTGGGTGACAGGGCCCCGATCAAATTCAATGAGCCATAGATAGAATTTCTATACTTCAGTGCAACTGGGAGGGGGAGGCCAAAGCAAAAAGGCATTCTGCTATCTTTAGACCTCAAAAAAGCCTTCGACTTGGTTTCCTGGCCCTACAGTTACTAGAACAATGGGGGTTTGGACAGCGATTCAGGGGGATTATTTAGGCCTTATACTCCAACCCATCAGCCGTGTTATGGTTTCAAGGCCATTACTCAAAACACATCAAAATAGTAAGAGGCCCAGACAGGGTTGCCCTCTGTCCCCTCTCATTTTTTTCTATCGCCGTCGAATCCCTAGCTAGTGCCATTTGCTCTAACCGCAACATCCAAGGGGTCTCCTGTGGACCCCACACCCACAAATGCGGATTGTTCACATCCTTATGTTCACGTCCTTATGTTCATCACCTCCCCACTCACCTCCCTTCCCAATCTCACCAAACTTTTGGATAATTTGGACATCTCAGGTTTACAGGTCAACTATTCAAAATCCGAAGCCCTTAACGTTTCCCTACAGACAGAGATGATGGCACAATTAAAAAACTTTAACTTTACCTGGAAATATTCCTCCATTCAATATTTAGGAATCACTCTGACAGCGAAAATAGAACAGCTGTAAGGAGCCAATTATCCACCAATGTACCACAAACTAGAATTAGATCTCAAGTCCTGGGCAAAGGGGAGCTGTCCTGGCTAGGCAGAATAAACGCCATTAAAATGATCCTCCTTACGGGGGGGCGTGGTTTGCGCTCGCCGTGTATGGAAGCCGCCTGAGAGAGCTCCGGCACCTCAGGGAGAACGAAGCAACTAAAAGCCCGAATGAGACACCGCCAAACCCAGCCACAGCCAAGTGACATCTCCCTAAACACCGGAGGTATGTCACAAAAGCGGAAAGATGACAGACGTCCGCACAGATTGACTGAATTCTTCGCTCCCTCTGCACGAGGGAAGAAGCAAGATGGCGCCGGCGGCCGAGCCGCACCACGAGCCGACAAGGCCCGAGACCACTACACGGATCTTCCAGATGACCATCCGCAACCACACGACCTGAACACATCCCGCTACACTCCTCACCCCCATCCAGCCCGTCATGTAGCAGTCCGACCAAGGCAAAGATACGCATGAACGATCGTGACGGAGGACCGGTGAGTAGAAGGGAAGTACCCCCCACCCACAACATGACATTGAACGCCTCCATAGCGGCCTTCCCAACAGCTAATCAGCCTGTCATGGATACCCTGTTGAAAGATATGCTGGTCTCCCTTCAGCAATCAATCCATGCAGACTTCACTAACCTGACCCGCAATATAACTACGGAAATCGCATCTCTAGGAGACAGGATCCACTCTGTGGAGAATGCGGTCAGCGACATTACCCACACAGTTAATGAGCTCATTGACGCCAATGAAGACACAATAGAAGAGCAAAAATGGCTCCGTGCGAAGACAGCGGACTTAGAAGACCGAGCCAGAAGGGAAAACCTAAAGCTAAGGGGTGTCCCTGAAGCAGTGCAAACCCAGGATTTAAATAAATTCGCCAGAGAATTGTTCAAGACCCTTCTCCCAGATCTACAACCCATAGAACTGACAATAGACCGCATTCACCGTCTACCTAAACCATCCTTTTTACCAGACACAATCCCTAGAGATGTACTCATGAATGTGCATTTCTACACAACTAAAGATCAGATTCTGAAAAAAGCCAGAGCCCTAGGGAAGCTACCTGAACCGTATGACGGCATTCAGATATATGCAGATTTATCAAAATATACTATGGAACTCCGTCGTCAACTCAATACCATAACAAAGGCATTAAGGAACCATCAGATAGGATACAAATGGGATCATCCGACCAAAATCACCATAGACAGAAATGGCAGAACATACAATGTCACCTCGCTACCCGCAGGCTTAGCCTTACTAAAAGAATGGGAAATCATACCTGAACCGGAACCCTCCCAGCACAACAGGAATCCCCAACACACAGGACCACCTCTGTGGCATAAGGCACAAAAGCACTCCAAAACCAAACTTAGCAAGCAACGCTGATCTCTCCCTGAATCACCACCGCCATACGGCCCAAAACCATTATAGACTTGATCCCCCAGACGACAGAATTGCAGCATTGGACACAAATTCCCCGCTGCAAACCTCTATGTTCCTTGTTTATGAGTTTCCTTTTTATCTCTTACCCAGACTCTTTCTTTTTCTACCTTCACTTCGAACCACTCCTGAGGTCTACCAGAACATCAATGCAACTGAAACCCGCATCCTGCAACCATCCGAGCAACCCATGGCTTCTAAAGCACTGGTCTTCAACTGTGAGTACCTCTACAAGCACCACATACAATTGATGATATGGCCACAAAAATAATTTCTATAAATGCCAAAGGCCTTAACCACCCAGTTAAGGGAGCAACAGTTTGGCAAACAGCCCTCAAACTCAATGGAGACATTATTTGTATACAGGAGACGCACTTTAAATGAGATGCAACACCAAAGTTTCAACATGCTAAATTCCCACAAATTTATCTAGCGAGCAGCTCCGAAAAAAAAAGAGGTGTCGCAGTCACCATTAAAGGCTCCACAGACTTCAATATGCTTCAGATGATTGCAGACACAGAGGGAAGATACTTAATCCTAATAGGAGACCTGAATTCCCACAGAACAACGCTAGTATGTATATATATATATATATGTATATACGCACCTAACTCGATACAAATTTCGTTACTGGAAAAGCTGAGAAGGACAGTGAGCAAAGTGCAACAAGGGGCACTACTTTTATGCGGGGACTTCAGTCTGGCCCCTGACCCCCATTGGGACGCCACTAATCAGTCACCTAGGAAATATTCACAATTATCCCACTTCCTACACACCAACGAACTGTTCGATGTATGGAGATGTCACCATCCAACAGAAAAAGACTTTATATTCCACTCCCTAGCTCATAATTCTTACTCAAGAATCAACCTCTTCCTAGTAGATAAATGGACGTTGCAGAAGATCTCCAACTCCAATATTGACTCAATAACTTGGTCTGATCATGCTCCGATATCTATCACAAGCCTCTCAGAAAACACCACCCACTGTATGGAGAGCGAACACTTACCTATTTAAAGTGCCAGAATATGCAGACAAAATACATGAAGAACTAGAACACTATTTCGAAAATAATGTTGGATCTGTTGAAAAGATATCCACCTTATGGATGGCCCACAAGGCATTCATGAGGGGGATACTGATAAAATATGGTTCAATAGCAAGGAAAAGGAGGACACAGCAAATAGACGAGATCTCAACCCAAATTAAGGCCCTAGATGATCAAAACAAATCTTCCCCGACCACAACTACACAAAAAAAACTAAAGGACCTGAGACAAAATTTTAAAACCCTTTTATTAGATAAATTTGAACATAACTTCCGTAAAGTAAAAGCCACTCAATACTCTGTTGGCAACAAAGCAGGAAAATGAATGGCACAGCGCATTAGAGGAATGCGTAATAAATCCAAAATCCCATTTCTACACTATCCCACCCCCAAAGATAAAATAATCAACCCTAAAGATATGGCTGATGCCTTCAGTCACTATTATGAACAGCTATACAATCTTAAAGACGATCCCACAATCACCCAACCAACCCCACAAGGCATTCAAACATTCTTAGCACAAATTAAACTTCCCAAACTTACACCATCCCTACTAGACTCCCTGAACCTCCCCTTCATGACCCGGGAAGTAATACAAGCAATACAAAAAACTCCACCTGGTAAGTCACCGGGACCAGATGGTCTCCCAAGGGAATATTACAGCCAGCACCAGAAAATCCTCGCTCCTTATCTCAGGGATTTGTTTGAAGAAGCTGCGTCCTCCTCCTCCTTTCCCAAAGAAATGTTGACTGCTATGGTAATTACCATACCTAAACTGGGCAAACCCCCTACCACTCCCCAGCCGATCTCGCTGCTGAACGCTGATGTTAAGCTTTATGCTAAAATCCTCGCAACAAGATTAATGGATTTTTTACCCATGTTGATCCACCAAGATCAGACTGGATTCACTAAAGGAAGACAATCCTCAGACGCGACAAGACGCTTAATCAATATAACACATTGGGCACGAAACACAGGAACGCCTTCTCTGCTCCTTTCCTTGGATGCAGAGAAGGCGTTCGATAGAGTCCATTGGGGCTACCTAAATGCAGTTCTCAGCGAGTTCGGCCTAGCTAATCAAATTCTATCTGCAATTAATGCATTATACTCCTCTCCGTCTGCCTATGTACTGGGAGCAGGCATGATCTCCAAAACCTTCAATATAACGAATGGCACAAGGCAAGGCTGCCCCCTGTCGCCGATTATCTTTAATATGGCTATGGAACCATTAGCAGAATATGTAAGAAAGACAACAATGATACAAGGAGTCAAAATTGGCGACAGGGAGCACAAAATCAGCCTCTTTGCTGATGATGTCATTCTTATAATCACCAACCCACACATGTCGTTGAAAACGATTCAAGATACTCTCACTACCTTTAGCTCCATATCCTATTACAAAGCAAACACAACCAAGTCCCACACACTAAACCTAGGCGTAGATAGTGTCTCCAGAAACATACTAATGCAACAATTCCCTTATCAATGGGCAGACTTGCAAATAACTTACCTCGGAATATCACTGACTGACCGCCCCGATAACCTGTACAAAGCAAATTTCATACCCTTTAAAACAAAATATGCAGACTCTCTCACTAATCTCTCTAAACATGAACTCTCCTGGGCTGGGAGATTAGCAGCATACAAAATGCTAATACTACCCCAATTGCTATACCTATTACGTTCCCTACCAATACCAGTCCCACAGACCTACCTTAACAGCCTTCAAACACTTTTAGGTAATTATGTATGGAGCAATAAAAAAACACAGGTAAATAGGAACTGGCTATACAAACACTATACTGCAGGAGGATCGGGCCTAGTCAATATACTCGATTACTACCAGGCCACTATATTGACCCAATTAAAAGCATGGTTTCCAGAGGGACCTACCCCCCTGTGGTGCCAAATAGAAGCTCAGAACATCCCCAACAAGAACCTAAAAATGTGGATTCTCAGTCTACACCCGCACACTCCCCTCCCTAAACACTTAGCACCATCAATAATAGCGACAGTTAAAACATGGAGGAAATTTAGAAACCTGACCTGGCTCAATACAAAAACCAATCCTCCTACGCTCCCAGTCACCATAATACAATCCTTAATCCAAGACTTCCCCTTATCTTCCTGGATATCTAACCCTACAAACACACTTAATCAACTACTTGACCAGGACAAATTAAAACCATTCCTACATCTTCAAGCAGATCTCCCCCTCACTGAAACGAACAAATTTCAATATCTCTAATTACAACACTGTATCTCCAAAAACCCCCAGCTGTTAAAACACCTCCCAAGCACGGCACTGCAATATTATTCCCCCCAAAACAAAGCAACAAAAGGGATCTCCCTATTCTACAAACTTATACAAGAAAAAACATGTTTTATTCACAATAAAACGATCACACAATGGGAAAAGGAATTAAAACAACACTACACAACAGAACAATGGGAATACGCCATCCACTCTATTTACAGAGCCACAACTTGCACAGCCTTACGCAAACTAACGCAAAAAATAATTCAACACAGGTACCTCACACCTCAAAAACTGGCCTCCTTTGATAAATCTACATCCCCAACCTATTGGAGGAAATGCGGAGGAATAGGCACACTATTCCACATAATGTGGGAATGCCCCAAAATAACTAAAATGCGGAGCAACATATTCAAAATTATCTCTGATATTATAGGCACCCATATAGACCCAACCCCAGCGCTTGGTCTCTTCAACCTCAATATAGAAAACACGCCCCACGAATTACACAAAATAATCACTCATATTCTCCTCACAACCAGACACTCTATTACAAAAAACTGGAAAAGTGTATCAGAGCCACGAATAGTACAAATACTAGCACAAGTTAATGAACACCATACATATGAATTAATACTCTCAAGAGACCGTGACAACTACAACAAACTCATTAGACTATGGATGCCATGGGTTCAGTGGTACAAAAGATGAAAAAACACCTCCCTCAGGACTACAATATTGATACACACAGCGACTCTACTCACACTCACTCCCTATGACTATCCTTTCCTTTACTCCCTTCTGCTCTCTGACCCTCCTTCTTCTCTCCCCCTTATCTCCTCTGTCCTTCTACTACACGCCGCAATTCCTTATCCGGAAACTAACACTCACTGAGTGCTCATTGTTGGAAACAATAGTTCTTAAATGTAAGTTTTCTAAACTTCCCAGTTGCGGCAAAGCTTCTCAAGAAATCACACACCCCAAAGCGCACCATACTTTTGGAGGAAAACAACTCGTTCTTGAAGCCCCCCCCCGGACACAGGATGATCCCAACAGGGGTGTCTGGGAGGGATGGCTAAAAGAACTAGTCAGCACATGCTAAGCCCAATAATCAATTGTGGGGAAACCAATTGCCGCACTGATGATGTTAATTTACAATGTTGATGTTATTTTTTAGTTTTTCACCTTCCTTTCAACCATCAATGGTACTATCTAAATGTTCTGTAATAGTCCGTTGGAATCCACATATCCGGATGTACAATAGCACATATATATATGTATTACTACAAGTTTTCTGTACGACTTATGTTTATTCACTTTATCTCAATAAAAACTAATGAAACAAAAATGATCCCCCTTCCCCGCCTCCTGTACCTCTGTGGATCCCTTCCAATACATATCAGAAAAGACCATCTTAGGGCCTTTCAGGGGAAGGTTGTCAGGTTTGTATGGGGGAATAAATGCTTTAGGCTTCCCCAGAGAACTCTGTTCCAAGTTAAGACAGAAGGAGGCCTGGGACTTCCCAAACTTCTCTGGTATTACCAAGCAGCTAGACTAGCCCAGCTCTCTATGGTTTATTCAAAATCCGAAAAGCCAGACTGCATCCAAATAGAGAGACAGGCGGCCCCCTCATATACTCTGGACTTCCTCCTTTGGGTTTCTCACAAGTTCCGCCCCACCATCCCTTCCCCAGTCCTATCCCAAGTGATTGCGACATGGGATAGCTTGAATAAAGTCCCGTCCCTCATTTCCGAAATTCACCCACTATCGCACATCTTCCATAACCCAAATTTCCCACCAGGACTCAACATCAAAGACTTCAAATAGTGGTTAGATAAGGGACTGTATCAAATCGAACACCTCAATGGGGCCATTGTGTAAACAACCTTGATCTACCAATTACAGAACGGTTTAGATACCATCAGATCTGCCACTTTCTCCTTTCGTGCTGGACATCTAAACTCAACCCTCCCACGGTTACCTCCTACAAACAGTGGTGTAGCCAAGCAGGGGTTCAGAGGGTGGGCAGCTCCATCATTTACCAATCACTTTCCCATCTGATTGCCAAATTATCTTACATGACGGCTTGGGAGAAAGACTTACAATTTCATTGAGATCAGAAAAAGTGGCACTCAGTGAGCTGTAGGGCTTTTAAGGGGATTGCAAACTCCTCCTTAGTTGAAGCAAGTCTTAAGGTATCGACCAGATGGTATTTAACGCCTTTCAGGTTATCCATCGTCTTCCGGTCGGCGGACCCGCAGTGTTTCAGGGACTGTCATCTCCTAGGTTTGAGGGTCCATATCTAGTGGGAATGCCCCAGAATTAGAGGGTTCTGGTCCAAAATCTTTAACATAATCCTCTCAGTCGCTGGCCTCCAATTGCCCAGATCCCCGGCTATCGCTTTATTGAATGCTGACATACCCAACATCCCCAAAAGCAGTAGCAAATAAATTCACTACATCCTATTAGGTGCCAAGGTAACCATTGCCAAGGCCTGGAAAAAGCATAAAGTTTCTTTCTATGCAGCTAAGCACAAGATCTCATGGATTATGTTGCAAGAAAAAGTGGTCAGTAGTATCCTTAACACAACTCCAAAATTTGAAGCTATATGGGAACCCTGGGCCAACCACATGGGGTTATCCTTGGTCCTTTGTGTTAATAGCTAAAAGTACCCACATTTATACTCTGGTGTTTGGCTCTAACTTTCCTACCCCTCTCTTCTTCATTCTCAGCTCCTCTCTTCTTCTCCTCTCGGAGACAAAGTAGGAGGGACCTCTCTCCCCCATGTCTGCCCCCTCTGGATACAGAAATTTCTACAGTCCTTGATGATGTTTTCAGAGTACTCATCCTGCCCCCTTACTGGATCCTTTCTACCTCGCTTATAAACCTTCCTTGGGGGCCCCTGATGGGGGGATACCTTGCCTGGCACAGTTAGATCCCACTTGTGGTGCCGGCAGAGGCTCCCTCCCTGCAGCCTCTCCAACAGTCCCTCTGAACTAGAGTTCTGGTTAGGGCAGGCATTTGGATTGGGTGCTCCTGCCTCTTATAATGGTTATTTGTATTGTTGATGCAATGGATCTTGTTCGAGCCCATTATTATTTGTAATACAGTTTTTCTGCTTTAATAAATAAAAATTTATTGAGAAGTTGTTCAGAATACATTAATACTTTAGTGTCATAGTCTGGACACAGGTGCACTTTAAGTATTAAAACAGGAGATTTGTGGCTAACAGTACACAAACAAAGGGGGAAATTAAACTTAAAAAGATTTAAAAAGAACCAAAACATCAGCTCCAGTCACTGACTTATTATCCTTTCAATCTGTAACTAATTTGAGCTGCTTAACTTAATTTAGTCTAAATAATAGCTTTGATAATGATTCAAGCAACACCACGTGAGCTGCATTCACTTTTACTCTTTGAATTATTTGATTGAAAATTTGTGTGTGCAGCACTTTGTTTACACTGTGTTTGATCAGTACTAACAATGCATTAGTGTTAGTTTTTTGGATAATACTCAAATGAATTTTGTTTATAAATTAATAAAAATATTGCTATGTAAGTTGTAAAAATAAAAATGTAACAATGACAAGCTTCAAATCATATTAGAATGTAAACACACTTTTTACTATTGTATAATATCTTTTTGCAGAAAGTTTCAACCTAATGCATTACTTTTGTGAGTGGTCCTTTGCTATTTAATCTGGAGTCAGGTGTAGGAATGTTGGCCTTATGAGTAATCACTTATGTTCAAAACATGTCAGGGATTCTTGCAGTGTTTACTGGTTTTGCTATTACTTTACATAAAATGCTTGCTGGTTCTTGGACCAGGCTGTTACAAATTGTTTCTTCACATTGTGAAGTTACATTTGCAGTCAGGCAAAGGCTGAGGTTTAAAGCTGGTCCTGAGGAGAAAGTGCATTAACTTCTCTACACGGTAACAGATATCATTTTTGAACTATGTGTGATTTTGTAGTGTAGTATACATGACAAGATACCTCTGGTTACAGGATCACTGGCTAATTATGTGCTTGTTTATATGGTTGACATTCAAATGTCATAGAGTACAATTATTTTCACCAAAAATAATAGACCAATGGTATGCCTCAAAGTTCTATTTCCTTTTGGTATGGGTAATTCTTTAATAACATGCTGTTATTAACATTAGTAATCATTTTCAATTACATAATTATAAGATTAACATTACTTCTCTGGAATCTATTTTATTAACGCAGTATTGAACCAAAAACAAAAATGTATTAAATTGCAGCTTACCAATTTTTAGATGTGATTATAATTATTACTATTATACAGAATTTATATAGCGCCAACAGTTTGGGCAGTGCTTTACAACATGAGAGCAGACAGTACAGTTACAATATAATTCAATACAGGAGAATCAGAAGGCCCTTCTCGTTATAGCTTACAATCTAGGAGGGAGGGTCAATGATACAAAAGGTAATACCTGTTGTACTTTTATTTTCTCTATCAGCTCAGATAGAGAAAATAAAAGTACAATTGTTAGCTGTGGATAGGATAGGCCTCTCTGAAGAGGAGGGTTTTCAGAGATTGTCTAAAAGTAGAGTAGGATATAATAGGACAGATTGGGGTAGAGAGTTCCATATGATGGGAGAGGCTCTGGAAAAGTCCTGGAGGCTAGCATGGGAGGAGGTGATGAGGGAGCCGCTGTTGCTAGCAGATTGAATTGAATTTGTTGGGTGAGCAGAAGCCAATGAAGGGATTGACAGAGAGGAGTAGCAGACACGGAGTGGTTGGTAAGGAGGATAAGCCTGGCAGCAGTATTCATGAAGGACTGAAGGTGGGATAGGATGTGAAGGTAAGCCAACGAGAAGGGAGTTGCATTATTCAAGGAAATAGATGGCCGAGGAGTGAACTAGGAGCTTTTTGGTGTCATTGGTTAGAAAGGGGCCTATTTTGGAGATGTTGCAAGGGTTGAGGTGGCAAGATTTGGACAGTGATTGAATGTGGGGCCTAAAGTATAGATCAGAGTCCAGGATTACACCTAATACCTTGGCATAAGCTGATAGCTGTGACATCAATCTTGACAGAGAAAGTATGGGAAGGGGCACATGGAGGAGGAAAAATTATGAGCTTGGTTTTGGATAGACTGAATTTGAAGAAGTTGTGTGATATGCAGCCTGATATGTCTGTTTTTTGTGATTACTGCATTTGCTTTCTATTTTTTCTTTATTTTCACCTGCTGAATCTGGCCAGTAAGTCTGCTATTTTTTTCAACTTACTTTAACAGATCAAGCTGTCCAGACAAAGTAGCAGTTATAGAGTGGAGGCAAACCATTTAACACTGACGGGGTGCTTATAATGTTCAGATTTTATTCACTTATATAAAACCTTTATCTCAAAAGGAAAAAAAAATCTTCTTGCCATAACTGCTTATAAAGTTTAGTACCTGGAGTTCAGCTTCCGTTTGTTAGGTAAGTCCATCTAATCTGCTATTGCACAAAATACCCTAACCACTAAGAGATGGTCTATAACGGTACCAATAAATAGTATAAAAGTGTCAAAAATTGTATAAAATTGTCAAAAATGTATTGTACAGCATACAAGAAGTTACATATTCCAGAATATAACAATAAGCAAAGAATACAATATAACACTCTTCCTCATGTTATCTCACGATCCCACAAAAGTGGGGCATGAGTGACTTGTTTATGACAATTCTTTGACGCAGGTTGCGTTTCACAGGGGGATATAACCCACTTCTTCAGGAAACGTATCATTGTCGAACACTAGACTTAATATTGCATATCACTATCGGTCATCATTAGTTACTGGGCATATGACTCAATATAAATAGATACATACCTCAGCATTAATACAAAGCGTGTACATGAAGTCTCACTGTGGTCCTAACACAACTTAGCTGCTGCCACCTACTGAAAGATGGGGCAATTCAAGCCACACTCCTAAAAATGGATGTGTTGCCATATATCACAATGTGGGATTGTCTGCAATAGATAATGACAAAAAAGAACTAAACATCTACCCAAAATTGTGTCCAATTTTATACAGGCTATGATAAATATAGGCAAATTATAGATGTGGGCCTCCCCAAAAGGTTACAAGCTACACCCCTACTCCCCATTATAGAAAAGCATATCTCTAATTGATTTGGTCTCCCAGTAGTTACACTGGGCTGACAGCAGGGGGAAAACCCAACCACCTAAATGTATAATGTCAAGCCCAGGTGACCTCCCCCAAAAGAAAAGTAGACACAGGTCAGAAGGACACTAAGCTAAGGGACCAGTAGTAACACAAGCAGCCAATCGGAGCTGAAAGATGGGATAATCGAAGCCACGCTCCTCAAAGCGGATGTATTACATATCACATTATGGGATTATCTGCAATAAATAACAGAAAACCGAATCATCTATCCAAAATTGTGTCCAATTTAATACAGGCTATGATGAATAAACCCTTCCTATAGTGTTGTCTTGTCCTGTCCATGCCTTGTATTCACCCCCCTTATTACTATGTGTATCCTTACCTACCTCTTTTGGTGTAATATGGATTGGGGGGCTGATGGGGTGGCATAAATTAATGCTAGAGTTTACCTTGAGCGAGGTAAGGTTTACTTGTATATAGTGAGAGGCTTTGTGAAAGGGGTATCCCCCTGAAGCAGTGGGAGAGAGGTGTTTAGGTCATAGCACATCCATTTGTATTAAGTGTGTTTTAAATGTTATGTTTATTACTTGTGCTCTTAGGCTGTATTATATCTAGCTTTGTATGCAGTCCTATATTTGTAAACGGCTTGTTGCTGCCACCTAGTGGATCTTGGTTGTCTTTACATCGTATTTTTAATTTACATATAATTATACTACATTCTTATATGGGTTATGTCTGCTGACCAAGGAGTTAGTCCCTCTCACATGAATATGATTACTCCAGTTTGCATAATGTGGCCACATTCTAATCACTTTAGTCTGTGCAATCATGCAACTCATCTGTACTTGATTTGCTGGCAGATGAGTTGTGGGTGGGATGTTTTCCTCCCCCACTGATTGGCTGTGGCATATTTCACATGAATCTGCCACTTCCATTACCCCCTCTATTGTACAGCTGAGGATGGTTTGTTTATTACCTTGGTTCCTGCTCTTGGCCTTATATAGGCTCCCTTTCAGGTGCAGGGATTTAGGAGTCAACTCCCTGTCTGGTAACCAGCACAGACATTGTGCAGTTGGCCCCTTAGCTTTGTTTCCTTCTGACCTGTGTCTATTTGTGCAGCCATTCGTGCTCTGGTAAATGTCCTTTTGTATGCCGTATTGTGTGGATTGGTTTCCCTTCTTTTTTTTGGGGGGTGGTTGCTTAGGTTTGATACTATACATATACTGAGGTGTATGGGTGCTCCCCCTGCTGCCTGCCCAGTGTAAATAGAGGATGACTGAACTAAATAGAGATACTATATTGGGGAGTAGGGGTGTAGTTTGTAAATCTGTGGGGGGCCCCACGCCTATAGGTTTCCTATATTCATCATAGCCTGTATTAAATCAGACACAATTTGGGCTAAATGATTAGGTTTTATCTTATTTATTGCAGATAATCCCACATTGTGGTAATGGTAATGGTAATACATCCGCTATGAGGAGTGTGGCTTGGATTATCCCATCCATCAGCTCCGATTGGTTGCTTGTGTGACTACTGGTCCCTTAGCTTAGTGTCCTTCTGATCTGTGTCTACTTGTATAGCCATCTATGCCTTGGTAAGTGTCCCTCTGTTTGCCTTATTGCATGCACTGGTTTTCTTTCTTTTCTTTTTGGGGGGGGGGTCGCCTAGATTTGACGTTATACATTTAGGTGGTTGGGTTTTCCCCCTGCTGTCAGCCCAGTGTAACTACTGGGAGACCAAATCAATTAGGGATACTCAGTTCTATAATGGGGAGTAGGGATGTAGCTTGTAACCTTTTGGGGGGCCCCACACCTATAATTTACCTATAGCTATCATAGCCTGTATACAATTGGACACAATTTTGGCTAGATGATTAGGTTTTTTGTCATCATCTGATGCAGAAAATCCCACGTTGTGATATATGACAACACATCCATTTTTAGGAGTGTGGCTTGGATTGTCCCATCTTTCAGTAGGTGGCAGCAGCTAAGTTGTGCTAGGACCACAGTGAGACTTCATGTACATGCTTTGTATTAATGCTGAGGTATGTGTCTATTTATATTGAGTCATATGCTCAGTAACTAATGATGACCGATAGCAATATGCATGTCAATATTTATTCTAGTGTTTGATAATGACAAGTTTCCTGAAGAAGCGGGTTATATCGCCTGCAAAACGCAACCTGCCTCAAAGAATTGTCATAAACAAGTCACTCACCCCCCACTTTTGTGGGGTCAGTGAGATAACACGAGGAAGAATGTTATATTGTCTTCTTTGCTTATTGTTATATTGTGGAATATGTAACTTCTTTTATGTTGTACAATACATTTTTGACAAATTTATACAATTTTTGACATCTTTATACTACAATTTTTGACATCTTTAGACTATTTATTAGTACTGTTATAGTCCCTCTCTTAGTGGTTAGGGTATTTTGTGCAATGTAATAATTTGGGATGAGGTACCGGACTATTGTCCATATGCTGAGGGGTCTCACAAGAGATCCCCCTCCTAGTGATTCTTTACATCCATCTAATCTGCTAGTCTAATGCCTGGTACACACATTCCATTTTTCTTTATTCAGTCTAGCGGACTGAATGACAAAAAACCTGAGAGATCGCTGTACTAACACAAGCAATGTTGCAGCAATCTCTCCTGCTGTCCTTTTGTGTTTTGAAAAGGGTTCCCGCCACCCACTAATACACTGCAAGCGCTTATTGGATGCTGGTTTTCCAGCATGTCCCTTTGACAAAAGCCAGTCCTTAGACCATCTTTTGTCTGAAAAGCAGCTGTACACATGGTCCAAATGTCTGCTAGTTCCTGCTGATCCAGACAATATTCAGGCTGTGTGTACCCTGCTTAACATTACCCTCTCACCAAACTGACAATGCTGCTGTCCAAACGTGTCTACTTTACTACCTTATCCATAATGCAGACACCCTAGAACAGGAAGTGTGTTACTAACTGTATCACCAGGTAAAATAAAAGAAAAAATGTTTAAAAAAGGAAAAAAATTATAGAATCAGATATAGGGTTCGATAAGCTGCAATATATTATAATTATGTTTTTGGGTTTAACACCAGTTTAAATAATTAGCACAGCATCTCATTAGATACTTTAAGCTTTGGCTTAAGGTGGCAAACATGAGAGTGAGGCATGCTACTGGTAGTCTTTTTCATTTAAGCCTGCAAGAAAATGATGTGAAGAATATGAGTTTTAATATTCTGCATGCATTTATTTATGTTATATATGATTTATGTTATATGAGTTATACAGTAACATATGATTTTGATTTTGCATTGCAATTCTGGTCATCTTTAGTCACACCTCTTTTTGGGCAAAATAGGTTACAGTGATTATTACACTTATTAGAAAAAGTAAAAGAATTGCATCAGATGTAGAAAAAATATACATAATGGCATTAATAAACTCCCTTTAAAAAATATTCAAAACAAAACAAAAAAAAAACAGTATTCATTTAATGTAGGAATTCAAAAGTTTTATAAGCCCTTCACTTTCTGCTCAAAATAAATAATAAAGGATATATTTGCAGTTTGTTGAATGCAAAGAGCTACTCTCAATATGTTTGCTGAATTTGAAATTGAAATCTTCATGCATATATATATCTCATTAAGTTTTTATTGAAAATATAAATAGTATATGTACCTATAATCATGCATCTATTATGTATATTAAATTACAGGTATTTTACATGATTGTGGTACCCAGAAACTCATATGCATTTTAAAATGCACAGAGTAATGAGCACAGCTGCCTTTATCCAGGTTACTGTATTTTATTGTGAATAATTTTGATACTCAGTCCCAGTCTCTGTTCAAATGTGTTCATAATATGATTGAGGATGCTACATACAATCATGACAGATGCTAGGGATTTGAATTTAACATAATACAAGGTGTTCTTGTCAAAGTTGGTAACCTTTAATAAATTGCCCAATCTACTCTGAAATATCAATTTAAAATAGACTGTTCTTGGCAGCAGTGCCAAGGAATAAAACACAAATTATATACACTTTATTAGTGTCTGTAGGAGTTGTTTACTACTGCATATTATGAATAGGGATTAGTGAACCAGGCACATTTCCGCTCACAGAAACCTCAGTAAACCCATTGGGAAGTCCAAGGAACCTGACCATAGCACAAAACTCTACTAAAGACTATAGGAAAATAATCTTACAATTGTTTAAAATCTGGTCTTTTCAAGGCTAATTTTAAGGCTTTTGTAAACAAAAGCACACGGGTAGCTGAACACTGCCATGGGGGAATATACCCATGCTAAAAGAGTTTTTAAAATATACAATCCAGTGGAGAGAGGGTTATTTAATGCGGTGTCATGATACAGCCAAAAGAGAGTTTGGATAATACCTTTGCTTATTGTCATAACCACTTTTACTAATCAGTCAAGATTTAGCTGGAGGATTTAAAACATTCTCTTTGGTGGGTAGCATCAGTTTTAGTAATGCTTAACATGTAACGGGGGGGGTTTCATATTAAGCATTACTAAAACCTTGAAGCACATGATCATAAAACCAGTGAACGCATGGTGGACAAAGCTTAACTGTTAATAACTGTTACATGATGTATGCTGGTTTTAAGATAGGATATGGGACAGTTGATATTTGGTTCTTTTATGGTGCTGCCAATTCTGATATGCCTATAGTATAATCAGTGTTTGATCTCTATGCTTAGCAGAACACCAGCTGAAACCACTACTCTAGCTTTTGAATCTATAGCTCATGACTGCGCACAGTTATGAGGTTTTGAAAATTGATATTACCAAAATACTATGAAACCATAAATGTGCAGCGCTTAACCCTATATATGCTCAATATATATCAATACCAAGCATAAAATATGAACTTTCCCTTGCAGCTTGCTGATTTTTTTTCACTTTTTTGAATTGCACAGATTGTTTATATGTTTGCATGATTTTTTTGCTTATGGATGTTTTTCTATGAATATGTGTCCCTGTTTGAAGGAAAGTTAGATGAAGTTTTTATGACTTTCCCTTGTTGCTTCCTGATTTTTTTTTGGCTGAATGGTTACAAAAATTGATTGTGATATTTTGTACATGTTTACTGATTGCACTATGCACTATTAGCACTTATATATGAATTTACCTATTGTGTTTTTTAGCACATAGATATTTTATGCTTGGTATTGATATATATTGAGCATTTATAGGGTTAAACACTGCACATTTATGGTTTCATATTGTTAATTAGTGGAGTGAAAGCAGTTTTATTGTGTCAGTAGCTCTTAGGTTGGATAGATTGATTTGCGCTGATTGTTTTTTTTTATTATTTTGATTACCAAAATACTACTTGAGTTAAAGTGATTCAAAGCCCTGATAATATTACAGCATGTAATTAACAGGGCACATCAGCAATATTGTACCTATCCACAAGAAGGGCAGCAAGGTAGAAGATGGCAATTAGAGGCCAGTGAGTTTAAGATCAATTGAGGTCAAGTTAATGGAATCATTCCTGAAAAGAAGGATCATTGATCACCTAAAAATACATAGCTTGCTGGACCCAAAGCAGCACGGATTTACTGAGGGCAAATCATGTCAGACTAATCTGATTGAATTTATGACTATATTACCAGTGTTTTAGACCAGGGTGGTGCTATAGACATAGCATACCTTGATTTCAGCAAGGCATTTGACACAGTTTCTCATACTGTTCTAATGCAAAAGTTGTACAAGCTAGGACGTGGATGTGCAGTTGGCTAAAGGATAGATCCCAGATAGTGTTGAGCGAACCCGGACTGTAACGTTCGGGTCCGTACCGAACTTTAGGGTGTCCGTGGCACGGACCCGGACCCGGACATTTCAAAAATCGTTCGGGTTCGGTCCGGGGTTCTGCTATTTTACTCCACGTGTTGAGAAGCTGCAGGGCAGCCAATCAACAAGCGTTTCACTGGTTTGCCCTTAGAAGCCATCACAGCCATGCCTACTAATGGCATGGCTGTGATTGGCCGGTGCATCATGTGACCCAGCCTCTTTATAAGCTGGAGTCACAGTGCTGCAGTCACATGCTCCTTGGGTTAGTATAGGGAAAGGTAGCTGACGGCGTGAGGGACAGATTTTAGCCATTTTAAGACCTGATCCTGCATCCTGAGATAGATTACTTTACTACTG